>WUQG02015855.1:0-11649 GCA_011317285.2 Androctonus mauritanicus | reverse complement strand
AATGTGAATTTATGTTATAAATTCACATTATCGACTTCATATTCGACTTTACGATTGTGGTCATAAAGTCGAATGGTTGTAAGTTGCATAGGTCGTAAGTCGAGAACTAGCTGTATTTAGAATTTTTGATTAATCAAGATCATGCCCAGTCCATTTAATCTGAATAAAAGAAGTTTTAACAATAAATTTAAAAATTTTATACTGCAAATATAAAAATGGACAAAATAAAATACAAGATAAAGTTTTTGTTAAATTGTATTGTAGCAATGCAATGTGTTGTAATAGTTAAATTTTGCCAAATGCAAAATTTAACTATTACAACACTTCCAAAATGTCAAAAAATAATTTCTTTTTTATTTGAAATGTATATTTATTCTAATTGTAACAAATTAACCTAATTTTTAATTATTAATAGATAATTCCAATTTTATTAAATTCCTTTAATTATAAACTAATTTTGTTATAATTTTTTGTTTAAACAAATATTCCTTAAAAGTTTCAGGAAATATCAATTTTGATAAAGCATAATTAATATTGCATAAATGACATAATTTTTATCAAACAAAAGTAATTTGGCCTAAAATCAGTTTTTGTCTGCATCATTCATTCTTTATTTTCTGATGCAAAATTGATATGGAAAAGCAAACAGCATTAATCAGGAGAAAAATTTAATAAAATTTTTCTCCTGATTAATGCTGTTTGTCTGTATATACATGCCTTAATATATACATTAAAAACATTTTCAATAATTTTTTCAGTCTTTGTTATGTCTTAACTTGAGATTTCATATTAATAAAATTTCAAATTAACATACTGTATACAGGTTAAACCTCGTTATAACCAATTTCTTTTAAAAAATTCAATACAAATTATTTCATTATATCAAATTTTTGTTATACTGAATAAAGAGAGAAAATATTATATAACATTAAATAGTTTTATCAATATCATCCTTCTGAATATTAGATTCTTTTTTGAGATCCCAAGACACTCTTTTTAGTTTTGTCTTCAATCTTTTGATAATATTTTAAAATTAGATAGTGTTGAAGAATTAATGTGTAAATTTTTAGAAATGCCACTATTTTTCTTCTTAGTACCTGAGTTATTTAATATTGTCTAAATTTTCTTTTAACATAATATATCTTTGTGTTTTTCTGTTTATTTTAACAGTCACAAAAACAAAAATTATAAACTCAACAAGCATGCAAATATTCTTATATACAATTGAACTTTAGATAAAACCTGGAACCTATGCTTGGCAAATTTCTTTAAGCTGAATATAGCTGATATTGATACTGTGAATCTATCCATAGGAAAGATAAATGTATAATTGATGCTTGTGAAATTTTTTTCAGTTTTTCTTGCAGAAAATGTTTGTTATATTGAAATTTTGATTTTCTTAAAATGAGACTTATTTAATATAGTTTCTATAACATGGTTGCCAAGTTGTTCATAATTTTAGAAATTTTATTATTGTGGAATATGTTACAAAGAGATTTAACCTATATCTTATTGAAAAGATATATAAACTTTAATATAGCATTATAGAGAAAATATTTTTTTAACAAAATAAAGTATTTATGACATTTGTAATAATTACTATATATTATATATACACTGTTGCAAAAAATACACCTTTAAAAAATAGAGTGAAACTGTGAAATTCAGTATACAAATGCCTTTCAACTAGATATACAAATGATTAAAATTTCATTGCCAATGAACACCAGAAATTTTGAGAACACATGGGAAGGATGAATCTAAGGAGCAGAATTTGTAAGTATGATATATCTGATTGATTTTGCTGTTTGATATTGTACTTTATGAAGATCATCTATGTTGTATCCATCAGTAATTATGAGCAAGTGAACAAATTTGAGAAAGGCTGCTTCATATGCTTATAGCAAACCTACTACAAACCTGTGTTGTTTTTTTTTTTTTTTTTTGCAACAGTGTATTTCTCGCCATCATAATTTTATTTTTGTTATAAATCAGTATATATATTTATCATAAGATTTTTTAATTATATTTAAATTTTATATTCAAATTTCTAATTCTTCATATTTCATTAATATTTGCATCCATTAGTATTTTTTACATTTATTTGTTTTTTTTCTAAAGTATGTTTAATTTTCCATTTGATATACAGAATTTTTCTCTAATTGTATAAAATATAGGCACTCTAGTTAAAAATATTAAAATTATAAAGTTTTGCACAGAGATATGCTGTTTTATTTTGTATAAAACAGCATATCATAAAATTAGAAGCATTAGAGCATTGCATAAAATTTTTATGAAAATAGTTTAATAAAATGCATTTGATAATATTACAAGATAGTAAAGTTTCTTCTATTAAACCTCATTTCATATCTGATATGTATTTCCAAGATTTGAATATAAGACACTAATCAACAATATATATTGCTAGCCAGGGTGGCTTTCAGGTACATCATATAGTCTGTGATAACTTGTGCTATCGTGACATTGGAACCCTAGTGGTAATAAAAAGTTTTAAATTGGTTTAATGAATTTATAAACTTTATGAGTAATAAGTTGATAATAAACCATGAAAAAATATCATTTTTCCATATAATTCATTTATTATAGCATTTGGAATCCATTATTTTTTGTTTCCAACTTTAATGTTGATTTAATCAGCATATTTATGTCAAGATATCATCACAAATTCAAACAAAAGTCTAAAAGGTTTAAATAAGCATTTATAGTTGTGATTCAAAATACCCCATCTCTGATGCAATCTTACCCAGATAATGTGTTACCCATGGGAACATAGAAAATTGTTATGCAAAGTTTGGTTCGTATAGATCAAATGGTGTGAGAGCCTATGTGGAACAGAGAGAATATAATTTACTCTTATAAGTAGCATGTGTTTGCTACCTATAAGAGTATTATAAAATAAATTTCAAGTTACATTGTTTAGTACTTAAATCTGGAGAATTAATTTTGTTTATATAAATATAATATTCTGTATTATATATGCATTTTTAATATTTTGTTTATCATCTATAATGAAAAAGTTTATTTAATGAAAATCTTTATTTGAACATGAAAATATAATGAAAAATTTTAAATAAGTCTTTAAATGGCATAAAAAAAAATAATTTTTTAAAATTAACTGTTTCCCATGATCTCTTCCTAGTTTTTGAAATTTGGATTTTAATATATATTATGATCATTAATAAATATACATGTATCTTAAAATAGCTTTCTTGTAGGATTCAAAGAATAGTAAGTCCTAATTTAAGTGGGTTAATATATTTAAAAAATTTTTGTATACTATAAAACTAAATTGCTTAAGTTTATTAAATAACAACTTTAAATCAAGCACTATATAGCAGTAAATTTGATAAAAACTTTTTATTTTATTTTGCAAAGTACATCTGGCTAATTGCCATCCTCAGCACTATACAAAAATATACAGAACTACAAGGAATCACAAACACTTTAAGAAGGAAAAATATACTATTTTATTATTATATATACAGTACATATACTAATAATAATCTCTAGTAATGTTTTCAGCCATCTGTGGCCATCCTCAGCTGATTCTCTGTGCTAAATCATTTGAGAGAACTGGCTGAGGATGGCCATAAATAATTGGACATGCTTCTCATGATTCTCAAAGTAGTTTTGGTGCCCAAATGTTACTAGAGGTTATTATTAGTATATGTAATGATATCTATTAATAAAATAGTATATTTTTCCTGCTTAAAGTGCTTGTGATTCCTTGTATTTCTAGAAGAGCAAAATTTATTAGTTTATGACACAGAATTATTTGAAAAATTGATTAAACATTGTTAATAGTTTTAGAAGAATCTTTTAAAATTGTTAGCAATATTTGATCAACTTTTCAAATAAAAAAGTAAAATAAAAAGTTTTTATTGAATTTACTGCTGTATAATGCTTGATTTAAAGTTATTACTAAAAATTTCTGTAAGTTGAAAATCACATAAATCCAACAATGATTAAATTCAATATATATGAATGCACTCATTGTCAATCAGAATGACTAAGTGAAATTTATTAACACACTTTAAGCATATTTAAGAAAATTTAAGCCCATTAGTAATATTTTGGCAAAAAAGTAAATTGTTTAATAAATTTTTTATTTGCATTTTATGAAAATTCAACACACAAGGACTTTGACATCTGCATATCTCTGAAAGTGCATAAGTAGGAGACCTATTGTATTACATCTACTATGAATTGTTTAATTAAAGCTTTTCAAATTATTTGTTAATCCTATTTAGCTGAAATTAATAATTAAATTCATTGAATCTGGTTAGTAATTATAATTCAAAAGTTTGTAAAAATTATTTATATATTATATTATTTATTATTAAAGATATTATTTTTTTATATTCTTTATATTTTTGATCTGTATATGAGTAAGATTTTGATATTTCCACTTTGATCAAAATAATCAAAATTTTGAATATTTTTACAATTTCTGAATTTAATGTGAAAAATCATTATCAGTGTGTTAAATTTTGAAACTTTGATAAATTTCTGATATTAATATTGAAAAATAATAATTACTAAAATTTTTATTCTTGCCTTATACTTTTAAACAAAACTTTATATATGTATTGTATTTAAATATTATAGATAGGTTTCACTCAAATTCAGAATTGTCAAATATACAAATATAGAAAAGTTTATTCCAAAAACTGTTGCTAATATGAAGAAACAATTTTTGCATTGTTATTATTTTTGAACTTTACAATTTATACATATCAGATCAATCTGACTGGACTTATCATTCTTGTTAATAATTTTTTATATTATTATTTGTTTGTCATATATAAAATTTTCTTATATAAGAGCTTTTCAGCTGATAATGTAGTAACTATTACCTGCTATATTTAAATTAATACATAATCATAAGAGTTCCTTGAGTTATAAACATTCTAATTATAAATATTTGTGTACAAGAACCTGATATTTCATTTTCAAATTTAAGAAAATTTCAAAAATCTCCAAGAATTTTAAACACAGCAAATTGCTCTGATAACCAATTTAATATAAAATTATACAGTTATTTAACATATTACAACAGTATTTCAATATTGCAGAGATTTCATCAAAAAATTTCACTTTATATTTATAATCTAAAGTTTTATTGAAATTTCTGAATAAGAAGCTTCTAATTGACTCAATTATAATATATATATATTATAAAGTAAAGTATATACAGTAGTTTTTGTGCATCTGATTCAATATAAGAATAGTTTGAGTTATAAATAAAATTTTTTAGCAAATTAGATTCATAATTTGTGAAACACTTGTATAATATTAAAATTAAAATATGTGTGACATGTATAGCCTATCTGTAAAGCAGCAGATAAAATATAACTATTATAATGCAATATGTATTTATAGATTGCACATTTTTATGATTATTACAACATATTATCAAGACCTTATCATATTGTTGAAAATTAGCTGTTGATAGTGCTGTTAACTCATTATAATAATGTCATACCATCTTTGAAGTATTACCGTTTAAAATTGCAATACTGAATTATATATATTAAATAAAATTATTTAAAAAATATTTTGCGTGTAAAAATTTTTATATACAGTCAAATTTATCCAAGTTAGGGACCTGTATATCATCATTTAAAAATTTATTTTGGCACATGGTTTGATTATCATCATTTTGTTTTGTATTGTTAAACTGTACTATCAGTAGTTCTCTAGAAAATTTTTTATTGATATTGAATTCTTGAAAAGAATTAACATTGAACTATTAAAAAGAATATTCTTTTCAACAATTCATTATTAACAAAGATATTTAGAATTTGCTTCTAAATTAGTTTTAATAATATAAAAATTATTTGCTCTAATATTAAATTTTATTTTTTTTTAAGTAAATCTTAAAAAAATAAAATTTAAAAAAATATATAAAAAATATATCTAATTTTAAGTAATTATAAGTAATTTCTAATAATTTCTGGCTTAAAAGCATTTTAATAAAACAAAATAATTTCAGAATATTAGTCATTTATTATATTATTGAAGATTAAAGTTTATCTAATTAAGATTTATTGTTCTATTTAAATTTTTTATATATAAAAATATTGCTAATGACAATAGTTCTTATGATGATGTATTGATATTAAAAATTTTTTTTGTTAAATTAGATAAATATAATAATTTATTTTGAGCTTCAATAATTTATTTAATTAACTATCAAGTTACTTTTTTGTTTTGTTATTTAATGGATCTAAAAAATTTATAATAAATATAGTTTGTTTTTATTAAAGGAATATAATTTAATCAAAATTAAAATAACTTGTAGAAATATTCTTAATTATTAATATATTCTATTTTTAAATCTTAATATATTTAAGTGAAAAAACAATAGGATCCATCATTTAAATTAAATGAATTTTATTTAGAACTAAGTCTTTTATAGAAGACATTTAAAATAATCATGGAGTTTTTATTAAATGTCTTTAAATTTGCCATAATAAATGTTTACATATATAAGTTCTAAGTTAATTTTCATGTATTTAACAATTTATTAGACCAAATGTTTAGTGCACAATTGTATTTCAGATGTTGAGAAATTTTCCCTTCTGTTTTTCTCACTGTAATCAATTCGTTTGTTTTTTCTGAATTAGAAATTCAGTAAAAAAGAGATGTCTAACTTTGAATTTGTATTTTACCTTTTTCTATGTATTATCAAATATGCATCAACAAGAATTTAACATAATTACATAATTATTGAAAAAGATCCTAACTTACAGGATATCCTATATCTATAAAAATTGTTTGCTAGAATTTAATCATCATAAAAATAACTTTCAAAATCAGTTTTTTCTTGTGTGAAATCTCTAATAAAATTGATACATACATAAACACATGATAAAGATCAATAACTTTAATCAATCAAATTTAATCATTTAAATTTGAGAAAAATTCTTATTTTATTTGTTTTTTCAAAAATTCCTAGAAAGTATTCAAATTAATGTAATTTGGCTAACATAATTAAGACATGCAATAAGAGTACAATATTATATATAAGATAAATTAAAAATGAAATCATAATATTTGCTCAATTTATGATCCTTCAATGTGTCACTGCCAAGCATTACCTGTTACTGCCATTTATGCCAATATACTGACTTTAATCAGGATTTGGTAAAATTATTGGTATATTTTATCCAAAGAGCTTGTACATTTTTACTGGAAAATGTTTGATACAAGTATACTTATTTCAAATGTCACTTTATATCCTAGTATAGAAATTAAAATTGCTTAGAATGAGTGATATGCTACATTGATAGATTTAAATTGTTTTACAATATGCTAACAGTTTAAATGCAATCTAGCATATTGTTAATGTCAGTTTATTCAATTAAGTGTTTTGACACATGGCTTCAGAACTGAACTAGACTAAATTTTACTTCTTCAGCCCATTGAATAATGTCTACAGAATATCAAAGATGTTTCAGATGATAAATGCACATTGTTTATTTGAAATGTATTTCATTTATTCAGTAGTGCTAAATAAAATATAAATGTGATAAATGCAAGTTTTGCATTTATACAAGAGACTTCACTATACATTCTAATTTTTAAAGATGTTAAAATATAAATGAGTCTACTCGAGTTTATTGTTAAAGATCTTAAATAAGATTTATATTAAGGTAGAATTTGATGCTAAAAGGAAAAAAAAAAATATATATATATATAATGTTGTAGATGTGCTAATAGTTGTAGAAAAGTAAAATTGTGATTTATATATTGTAAGTTATAGATGTTAGTTATAAGCTGAATGTTGATTTTTATGAAAAATTCAAAGTGCATTTTCACTAAGTGCTATCGTTTAATTATATTCTAATAATATCTCAATCTTTTCATACTTTGAATAGAAATTTATTAAAAAAGAAAAAATTCAATTCTTATTGCATTTTCTGCAATAGTAATAGTAATTTTAGTAATCTTGTAGTAGTTTGTATTTTGAAAATTTTTGTAAATATCAATATACAAATCTATAATATCTACTTGTTGTATTTGCTATTGCTTGTTATATGCTTTAAATGTAGATTATAATTGTAATGTTAATGACAATTAAAAGCTATATTACAAATAATGATATGCTCCTTGTTTCACTTAAAGATATCCATAATATGAACATTTTACATTCATGTAATAGAAAAATTTTGGAAGTTATTAAAATTTATAAATTATGATATACTATGTGTAAAATATGTAGTTTGTACAAAATATACAATTTTAGGAAATTCATAAGTGAAATGATATGAAAATTTTTATTGATAGTCCAGATACAAATATTGCCTAATTTATTAAAATTCATTATTCAGTATCTAATTTAAGATTAACTTATGTTTTAAGATATTTTTTAAAAAATGATTATATATTTACTTTTCCTGTGCATCTATAAGGTATATTGAGAATCAAATATTATAGAATACAAATTTTAGGAGATTATTTCTTATTGCCCAGATGCATACTAATTAATTTTGAGGATCTTGCATGAGCCATTACAAGACAGTGGCCATTCAAAACAAGAATAGTAGTTATTCAAAATATTAAAATACAAAAAATGTTGAATGATGATGTAATCATTTGAAAAGATTTAAATATTTTGTAGTTTTAGCAATGTGCTATATTGATAGATTTAAATTGTTTAATATGCTAATAGTTTAATTCAGTCTAGCAAATACTTAATGACAGTTTATTATTTATTAAGTATTTTGGTACATTGAACTAGATTAGACTAAATTTTACTTCTTTGACACATTGCATAACAAATGGAATTGCAACACACCATTCAAAACTCCTTCCTTGCAAAACTGTGTATTATATGCAATATATTTTTGCAAATTTTATTTAATATTGATATTAAACACTTAACAATTTTAATATATAACATTTAACATGTGGAACAATAGAATTTTACAATAATTTCTATTTTCAATTGCCTTGCTTACAATATTTTTCAGCTTTTATTTTTGTATGTTATAAAAATTTAATAATTTTATTAATTATATTAATTAATTTAGCTGCTATTTTATAAGTTATGGTAATAATTCAATGAAAAATATTGTTGCAAAGTTTTTCTGCATTTACAAATCAGGAAATATCAATAAGTGATTTATATTAATTTATAGTAATTATTTTTCAATATTTTAATTCAATTATAGAATTAAATATCTGAGCATCTGAAATAACAATATTTTATATCAATTTACTTTTTTTGTGATTTAATATCATTTCAACCTAGTGGGTCTTAAACAGCAAGGCATTTCAACGGCCACCACAGGACACTCACAGTCAATGGGATCAGTTGTCAGGCAAAGGATGAGGTTCAACAAACTTGGCTAGACTCTTTCTACAAAACATTTGAAGGGACGGGAACTCTGGAATTGAGCCAAGATCTCTAGGATGAAAGCAAGTTTCTACCATGGCCATCCAGCTGATTATATCAACTTACTAACTTATTGAAAATTTGATCTCAAGCAAAAAAATATGTTTTCGTGTTTACCTTGAAATTCTGTAGTAATAGAATTTAATTAACGTTCTTTGAAAAGACTAAAGCAGTGTAAAAAAACAATCTGGTTATTGTAATCTTCTGTAACTTCTTTTATCGTACCATTTATATATTCCATGAATATTGAAAAACGAGATACAATATATTTTTTCTTAATACAATTTTTAATTATATAAACTTTGACAAATACGGGACTCCTAAGCGCTAGGCCTGATTGGATTCAGTCAGTCTAATTAGCTCATATCCAATTCTGATTTTTATTATTATTTGAACGAAGTGCAAATTCAAACGTTCAAAAATCTTCTTGATGAAATAAAAGTTTCAGTTTCATCAATGTAATATTCATTGAGCAAAGTTCGGCTCCAACATACCAATTAGGAATTTTGCGATTTTTTTGGCCAAATGTGTGTATCTCGGCATCCGCTGGACCAGAGAATTTCAATGAATATTCAATTGGATGAAACTATGAAAGTTTCAAGATGAGTCTATTGCACCATGTCCGACGTTTCCATGCAAAACAAGTACTGAGTTAGAAACGACAAAATGTCGTGTAACATCATTGTGACGTTTTGACATTTAACTCAAAAGTTGTTGCCGGTAAGCGTTGAAACCCTTAAAATCAGATAGAGCGTCGTAAAATTGTGTTAGCGCCATGTTTCTATCAACATCGTATAAGATTTAGGCATCGATGACATCGACGGCAATCGAGGATTAGACATTATCGATAAGTTTGGGTTAGGGACGTAGGATTCCAGTGAAGAAATTTGCATAAAAATTTGATTGGTTTGATAAAAATGCAAATTATTCAAGAATGTTGAATATCTGTTGTTGTTAAATATTTTCTATTAGCCATATTATTATGTAATCGTGTTATCAAGTAAATTTTTTTTCGCTGTAGTCATAAGGATCTCGGGAAAAAGAATCAAACAAAAAAAAATTTGATCGAAATTGGATTATTAGGGTTGAGTAATTTGATTCGAAATTTTTGCTAAAGCCTGCTAGATGGAAATCAAATGTACCGTGCTACCGCATTGTCTCTGATTAGAGAGATATTGCATATAAATGAGGAAATATTGGACGGGATATATAAGATGGTCGTGGAAGTAGCAGTTTTCCAATTGATTTTTTTTTTTTTTTTCGAGAATAGTTGAAAGTTTTAAGTGCTGTGGTTCAGATACTATATTTTACTTGTATTCATAAATTAAACGATTTTGAAAGCATGAAATACTTAGAACTTTCCTTCAATTTTTTTTTATTTTAGAGAGAAATTACGCTTCCAAATAGAAAAGTTATAAAAAGGAATAGAAAAGTTTATTTTTTATAAGAAAGTTTCGATAGTTATGGGATATAGAGTTATTTTTTAGCTTTTCTCAAAATCTTGTTACTTTTTCAATTATTTAATGTCAAATATTTTTATCATCTCTACTATATATTAAAAAATATATAGTAGAGATGATGGGGCAAAAACAGTTTTTGAGATTTTTTTATAAAATCAAATATTTGTGAAAAAAATTGTAAATTTTAGCGAAGAAAATATCATTATTAATAAATACTTTGGTACTGAAATTACTATTCAATAATAAGATTAAGAAACTTAGTTCAATTAGCATGATATTTTTTTTTATCACCCACTAGTGGAAAGTAACGATATCTGTTACAGAAAAAGCTTTTAAAAAATTAATCTGAAAAAGGCTGTTTAAATAGAAATTCCCAACCCGTCGATTACCGTCCTCTACAATCCAGCTGATCCCTCCGCAGGAGTGGCAGCCTGTGGAAGACTTGTTTCGCTCCGCCACTTACCAGTTAGTACTCTGAGTGAAAAGTACCGCCACTATTGATGATAAAAAAAAAAAAAAAACCCAATCACATCAGTGTCTAGCTTAGGTTTACTGACAATATGCATTAACTGTGAAAATGAATTTCAGAGTTTATTAGCAGTAAAAAAAAATTTTCCAATATGATGATTAATGCATCAAAAACGTTTTATATTTAGACAAGTACTCTAAATCCTAGTCTAAAGGTGCATTTACACGAAGCGTATGCAGCCGACAAAATGTCGCGCGACAATGCAGTACGCGTGAAAACGCCTCGTTTAAAAGAAC
>WUQG02015844.1:0-11650 GCA_011317285.2 Androctonus mauritanicus | reverse complement strand
AAGTACCGATGAAGTGCCGACGAATGGTCTCTGCTCGAGCGTCGGCACCGATCAGGTTGCGCCGATATCGCCTAGTTAGCTACCGGCCTAAAAGTGTAGATTAGCATGACAGCAGTAACTACAGTGTGACCATGAACAGTCAAGTGCAACAAGCAACTTCTTCCGGTCGCGGTTGCAGCCATGGCTAAAAATCTCAAGGTGTGACTGCCACTTAATAAAATCATAATCATGATTGTACGGTTCATTGAATAACTTAAAAAATAAAATAATGGCTATTACATATATAAACCACTAATAAATATAACTAAATACTAGATAAAAAATTACATATTGTAATAACTGTTAATGATGTGTGCATCATAATTTCAATAGTTTCATTCTTATTTTTTGATAAAAGAACTACAAAATCTTATAATTGAAAAAACTGAAAATTTTCAAAAATTAATATATTAAATAAAAATTTATTGCAATAAAAAATAGATTTATCATTATAAATTATTTATAATTATTTAATCATGTCTACAGCATAATACACAAATTAATGATTTTTATTTTTGTTGTATTAATATACTGATATATAGCATTGAAAATTAAATTTATAAGCTCAGTTAATAAATATTTATTTATTGAGCTTAAACAGTTAAATTCATTTAATGTTAAGGTCAATAAATTAAATTAATTTAATTGTTAAGTTTAATAAATTTTAAAGTTGTGATTGTTTATCCTTCAATAGAATGAACAGGAGTAATAAATAAAAAAAACATATTTTAATAAAATCCTAATTAAGTATTCTCTTATACATTACTTATTGTATTTATGATAAATTGTTTTATACAAATATCTAACATTCATTCTATTTTGAATTCATAAATAATGTCATATGACTATACATTAATGCTATTTAGTACATTTGAATTTTTATAGTTTGAGGTAAACAGGATCAAAGTGCCATAAATAACCAAAATGTTCAAGTATATATAATATATCTTCAAAAAAATTAAAATATGTGTAATTTTAGTGAGTTAGTTTATATTCTTAGAATTAATTTATAAACCAAGAATCAAATACTGATAGTTAAAATGTTAAAACCATGAGTTCTGTTCTCAGCAATGCAATTTGATCACAGTAAAATTAAGTTTAAAGGCCAACAAAATCAATAATTTATATAATGATTTATTTATCTAAAAATATGAAAGTATAGTCTTTTAAAAGCAAAAATATTATTATAAAGTAGCAAAAATATTATTATTATAAACAGGAGTAATAAATATGTTCTCTAATATTTATATTTGTCATATAAATATTAAAGAACTTTTATTCTTCATTATTATTAATAGATAAGTAGATGAACTTTAATATAGATGAACTACTGCCTTAGGCACAATCCAGGAATGGAAATTATTTATATAATATGATTATTTATATAATATATAAACTAGAAGACACAATACTACCATTTTTCAGTTGCCATTTTGATTTTTCCAATTTCAGAGCAGATGAGAGTTTTTGCTACAAACCCAATTATATTGTATAGCTATATACATAGTTTGAAATATCTTTTTATGGATGTTTAGCATTTATTTATTGCAATTTGTGTATATATTTTTGATTTTTTTAATTCTTCATATTTGAGAAAAATCTTGCAAACCTGGGAACTCAATAATTGGAAACTCATAAATCATGATCATATATATCATTTTTATTAATAAATAGCCAGGGTACCAAGCATTACTCATGAATTTTAAATACATAATAGAGATTGTGACAACTCTTATACCATCATGACATTTATACAGCTAGTAGTAATAAAATTTTAAATTAGTTTAAGCAAATTTATAAACTTTATGGATAATAAATTGAAAATAAACAATGCAGAAGTATAAATTAACACAATAATAAGCTTATTAATTGCACCAAAAAGATTTTTTTATTGAAAGTACTTTTGAGTATTAACTCATCAGTAATTAACAGACTAAAGAAATCAGTCAGTTACTGATGATAGATTAATAAAAGTACTTTATAATAATATCTTTTTGGTTCAATTAATAAGCTTGTTATTGTGTGTTAATTTGATTTTCTGAACTAGGACTTTATTTATTACAGATATATAAATTTTATGGCATCTTCTTGATAATAACTAATTCTGTTTCAATAAGTTTTTAAACTTTGAAAAAATAAATATGATAAGAGGAAAGATCAGGAGCATAAGGCAGAGCATAATTATGAAACAACTACAGAATGTTTTGTCAATATTCAGTAACATAGATGGCTTAATGGACACACACATTATCTTGGAATAATGTTCATTCTTTTGATGGGAACAAATCATTTCTTTTTCTTCTAATTATTTCTCCGAGGAAGACAAAGTATAATTTAGGTATAATTCTTCTTTCAGATATAAATTCATAATTAATTATATTTATTGAATGTGTTTGCTTATACACTTAACTCTGAACAATGAAGGACAAATTTTTTTCATACTTTCCTATAATTTTATAGGAAAGTATGAAAAAAAAGAGAGAAAATTCTAGTCAAAAGAATTGTGACAGATCACTAGGGAGGAAAAAAGAAGCATACTCAAGTTGCATCATTTAACACACAAATGAATTCTACCTTTCACCTACAAAAGATCATAATGAATTACACTTTGATGATGATGAAAAATTAATCATTGTTCTACCCTTTTAAACTTGTGTTCTTTTCATAGCACTGTTTTTATATGCTTGGTTATTGTGTTTAACTCCTGCATAAATGATCTTTATAAGTAAAAAGCAAAATTTAATCTCACTTTTAAGTACAGAGAAACTGTACTTAAAAAATGATAGAACTATTATACATGACTTAAATTCAGTGATATCAGTTAGAAATGTTGCTTAAATATTTAACTTTAATAATTTATTAAAATATATTTTTTTAATTTTATTTTTAAATTTATAGTTTGATTTCTTCTTGATTCAATTTTGAATTTAATATTGATTGCTTTTTTAAAAATGTTGTTAAATCATCTTAAAATATCAAAAATATGCCCTAATATTGATAGATCATTATCAAATGAAGGATAAGACATCATATCTTTCTTATTTAAAATCTATTTTTATTCTACTGTAAGCAGTACATAAAATCTCCAAGCTGTCAGTCTGTGTTATCCACTAAGGACTTTTGAACTAATTAAATTTACGTGGTAATTTACCATAAGATAACTTTGACTCTTCATCTCTTCTTTTAAATAAAAATTTCTATTTAAAAATGGCAAATATTTAAACTTCTGAAATATTTCCTTAATACATTTATTGGATTTCTATGATATTTAACAAAAATCATCAGCAAGTCAAATAATTAATGATGATCTCAACAATATAATTAATCTTTTTATCATCAATCATTTAAAAATGTTGATAATAAAAAGTTATCTTATCATCATCAATTTCAAAACTCTCTATCTAATAAGTTTTGAATTATTTGACTGAATTTTATAAAATTTAGCAGAATAGTCAGTAAAGTTAAATTTGAAATAAGATTAATTAATTCATCTGTTTAAAAATAGTGGTTGATCAATCTTTGAAATATCTTATAATAATTATAAAATTATTTTAATAGATTTTTATGATATACAGTACAATAGATAGATCATGCTAGTAAAGTTGATTTTGATGACATTTATTTTAATCTTATATCTTTAATCATTTCAAAATAAAGGGTACATTCAGTTTGTAGATAATTATTTCTTTTGGAACTTCTTATGTATTTACTAGCCCTTTCACTGCTGGCAGTTATAAAATTTACATTTGCATCAGCAATAATTTACAATTAAGACTAATTAATATTCATAAATTTATAAAAATTCAGATATATATATCTTATCTTTTTATTAAAAATTTTTGAAATTTTTTTCAGTTGGTTTATTTTGCATATAAATCTACAATAAATGGAATTATTTTTTATATTTATTAATACTAAAAAGTATTCATTGAGTATATTTGGTCAAAGATTATATGATTCTCGTCTATAATTATTTTGTATTCAATAAAATAATATTTTTAGATAGATGCACATATTCTAAAAAAAATAAATCATGTATGTTGAAATTTTGGCAATATTTAGAGCTACAATTATTATAAAAGTAAATGTTATGAAATTTTTTAAACTGAATTATTGTAATATAATAACTAAAAAAAATATACATAAATTTGAAAAACTTAAAAAAAAATGCCTTCTCTCATACAAAAACAGCTATAATCTTAAATAAATTGTTCTAATTGATTCATCAAGTAATTATTTAACAAATATAAAACATCTTTGATCTAAGTAGATGAGAAAAAATTTTCTAGAAAATGATTTATGAGCAATTGCAGTAGATGTGTCACTCCCACTTAGAATGTTGAAGAATTGTTTATGGCTATATTTTCAATGTTTCTGAATAAATATAGTGAAAATAAAGTAAAAATGAACAATTAAGAAATAATAATACTTATTTTAATAGAGTTAAAGCATATTTTCTCCATTATTATTATTTTTAAACATTTTATATTTCATTATACAAAAAATTCATTTTAAATCAAAATTTTAATAAATTTGATTTATTTATACATATAATTGAAATAATAAAAACTAATTGATCAACAAAAACAAACTGCAATACACCAAAGCAATAAAAAAATTGGTGGTGTTCCATGGAGCCAAAGATGGATCCATGGAATCACTGACGATACATGCTGGGGCTGAATCTGCCAACCACAAACTATAAATTTGTGATATCGATTTCTCAAAACTAAAAATTCAGTGTGAAATCTCATCAAACATTCTTGTAGAACTTTCAAAGAACAATAATTTTGTTACTTATTGTTTGTCTAATATTTTTAGTTTTCAAGATATTGCAAAAACAAATTTGAAAATATTGGAACTTTCAATTTTGCATTTCTATTACTTATGAAATATAAGAGCTATATCAAAATGATTTATTGATCTAAAAGTTATGTTTCCTACTGGACAATTTTGTCATTTACTGTTTACCTATCTATTATAATTTAGAGGTTATTGATAAAAGATACACCAATTACTGCTTTCAACTGTAGACTAGTTAGAAATGTATGAGTGAATTAAAGCATTTTGAAGCAGTCCAGATAGTTTCAAAAAACATTTAATAGTCAGTAAAATCAGAGCGCTTTCGGCTTACATGCCATCTTCAGCACAAGAATAACAGAATAGAATACAGAAATTCCAACATTCTAGAACAATATGCTTAAAAATCTATTCTGTTATTCTTGTGCTGAAGATGGCATGTAAGCTGAAAGCACTCCGATTTTATTGACTATTAAATGTTTTTTGAAACTATCTGGACTGCTTTAAAGTGCTTTAATTCACTCATACATTTAGAACTAGTCTACCATTGAAAGCAGTAATTGGTGTATCTTTTATACCTGGGAGAGAAAAGTATTCTTCTATCTTCTTTCTTTCATCCATATTTCTTCTTAGAATGAATGCCATCTTCACTTTTTCATCCTTGTTGGATGTCATTGACAGGAATGGATATAGCTTTCTTTTTTCTTCTACATTTTCAAAGGACCAACTATCTCTCTATCTAACATTTGTTGTTTATCCAATGCCAACAAGTTGACTCCTCAACTCTGTCTTCTCTCTCTCTCTCTGTATAAACATCATAATTCTCCTGTTACCCTTGTTTCTATATTATGAATTAATTATCTATATCTCTTTTTCCTCTATATATTCTATCTTATCTGCTTATTTAGCGAGAGGACAAAAGTTTCTGTATGGACAACTTGGACTGGTTCTCACGCTCGTATTATTCAACTGAACTTTGGAGAACACTCAATTATTGTTCAGCTAATTTTTTTGAGTCAAATTTAAGTCTGAGGTGGATATCACACATCTATTTATAGATAAGATAAATATATAATAGACATTTTATCTCTGATATGAGAAATTTATTCAGTTTTTCTTACAGATAGTTTGTGAAATTAAATTGAAATTTTTATTTGTTAAAACAAAACTTGTTTAATATGGTTTCTATACCATTTTAAACAATGTACATGATTGCTAAAATTTAAGAAAGCTGTTTGTTTTCTAGAAATTTCATTATGATGAAATTCATTACAAAGAGATTTAATCTATATTGGTTAGAGTGCTTAATATTAAATACAAATTAATAAAAGTAATACTGTTTCATTTAATGTCATTATACAAACATAGTTACTATAGAAACCTATAAAAAATTATTATATATACTAAAAAAATTCTTTGCATAATGATTTTTTTTATGACACACACAATATTAGAAAATTATCAGCTTAAATATTTAGATTTTTCTTTTTAAAAAAATTTATTTAATATAAAACCATAATGTGAGGTCCAGGGGGACTGCTAAAAATAAGTATGTATTTAAAATATTTAAATGTACTGTATGTTGAAAGAAAAAGATAAGAAGAGACAAAATTTGTAAAACAAAAGAAAATATGAGAACGTGGAATTTGGACTTTAGGTGAGATGCCATTTAGCACCAAGTTGTTGTCATTTAATAAGTGACACTTTTGATCGGCAAACGATCTGTTTGTTTGCCGTTTTCATAAGTCCGAGGTTCTTAGTTGAGTAAAACAAAAAAAAACATAAAAAAGTTATGATGACAAGAGAGAATCAAGTGACACACAGATTGTGGAAAGAAAAGTATGGTATGTAATGAGGGAAAAACAAATGGGGAAAAATACGCTATTAATAAGGAGACGAAGAATAATCGAAGAGATGTTCTAAGTCCCCAAATAGACTAGACATCTTCACGAGTTGCTCTAAAGTCACAGAACGGACAGGACATGTCCGAGAGCCGCTCCATAGTCAGTTGACGGATATCCTATATTTATAAAATTATTTAAAAGTTTAAAAACATTGTTAGTGACATTATAGAGAGTCTAGATTTTTTTAAAGAATTTATTCAATTTAATTTGTTTTTTGAATCTTGGAACAAATTAATGACATAAGGCAAGGTATGACTGTAGTTTCTTTATTTTTAAACCAATTTTATACGAGAACAACTTGCTTTTTTTACTTATATAAATGTATCAATGATGAGATGTACATTTACTTTATTATTGCACCATATTTTTTAAAAATTTGTTTAATAATCTGAGTTTTTGTGATTGGAAAACCTAATTTCTATTTATAGTATTGTGTCTATGGGAAACTATGTTATAGCTCATTTAAATTACAATTGAAAATTATGGATAGATTCCTGTCATAAGTTGGAAACTTCATATAAAGGCATACCTCACTTTATGGCATTTCTTAATATAGTCCATATTTTTATTTTATATTCCAAAATGAAAATTATTTGAAAAATAATATTCAGAGTAGATATATAAAACATAAATTTAATACATTGATGGGCTGGCCTGGAGCCATTTTGAAAAACTAAAAATGTGAGATCCAGAATCAAACCTAGATCCTATAAGATGGTATGCAAATTCTTTAAAATGCAGTCATCTGACAGTTTTTAGGCTCTTATACACATTAAGAAATGAAAAAAGGGCTGTGATTTACTTTATAGCAAAATTTGTATTACAGGATAGTCTGGAATATAACTGCTACAATAATGAGGTATGCATGTATATAAATATAATTCCCAATATATATAAATATTCATATATTCATTATTCTTTAAAAAGACTGCTACTATCTTTTTAGAAATGATTTAATTTTATTAAACTTACTTCCAGTCATACTAGAAAAATAAACAATAATATATAACAAGAAAAAATCATTATATTTATTTTAACAAATAGAAAAATGATGTGGAGTTAATGAAACTGAAATTTCCAATCACTTAATGCTAACATTATTTTAAAATGTTTTTTTATGACTCAAATAGTAATTTTAAAATTTCTTGTGATAATGTTTGAATTATATGAATATTTTTGAAATGCTATTTTTAAGTAATAAATAAATTATGAACACCATTTTTTAAGTATGAATCATTTTGTTATAAAACTGATAACAATTTATTATAACTCCAAATCCTTGTTTTTATAACAAAAATATATCAAATTATTTTTCAACGTTATCCCATTAACATCCAATCATTTTTGAAATAGGGAGATGAGCTTGACGACACTCCTCATTGAAGAACTCTATCACCTGTTCTTTGAATCAGTTGGTGACAGTTTGGTAGATGTCATCATCAATCTGCAAAAATCGGTTCAAAAATTCTTTTAATTTCTGAAACAGACGAAAGTCTGGTGGCACCACATCCAGACTATACAGAGGATAGTACAATATCTCCCATCGAAATTTTTGCAATTGTTCTGCTGTTTTTTAAGCAATGCAAGTTCATATTATCACTGAAAATTTTGTAAATAATAGAATAAGAAACATTAAGGAAAACCACATAAAGTTCCTCAATTGTGAATCTCCTGCTCTGTTGAATGTGTGAAATCAACAGCAGTTTTAAATTTTTTAGTGATGACAGATGATCATCCAGATCTTGCTTCATCATGCATGTTTGTTTTTTCTTTGTTAAATAAGTGACACTATTTCCATACATTTGCTTCATTCATCATACCTCCATATATTTCAATTAGCTGTTAATGAATTTTTTTGCATTTAAAAAAACAAATCACTGATTGCACTTTGCAATCGGCAGGATTGACAATTAATATGATTCCTGAAATGCTATTCAAAAATAACATCTGAGGCACATTAGAGCTTGTAGCTAACTGACAGTGTCACAGACCAATTAAGATATATTCCCAATCAGGCTGCAATCCAAAGCACATCTTGCACTATTAATATATGCAAACGATTCTTACTTAAAAAAATGACTCATACATACAAGTTACTTATTATAAATCTGAAAATTTAAAATAAATGTTAATTATTTATGAACACTTTAAGATATCTAGTACTAATGAGCAGACCTAAAAAATAACTTCTGTGTGTTGATTGCAAAATTTTTTGGTCTGCTTATTAGTGCTAGATATCTTAAGTGTTCATAAATAGTTATTACCGTATGGAGCAGTTACTTAATTCCTTTAATACTAATAAATGTTAATAAATAACATGTATTTAATTAAAAATAATTTTTATGATATTGAGAGAATGGTTCTCTCAATATTAAGTGAATGAAAGTATTAAAAATATTAATAATTGTTCAATTTCTAAAATAAGTTACTTACTTGTCCAATAGTCATTGAAGAATTTGTTGTTGCTAGAAATTCTTTTAATTCATATTTAGCTCTTATCCACCTTTCTTTTTCTTCTCTATAATTTTTTGAATACTCTGAATTAATAATTACTTCAAGATGATTTGATTTTTATTTAATAGTTAAATGGCAGAAGGTTAATATAAATCAGGGGTTCCCAACCTGGGGTATCTATACACCATGGGGTACAGGAAGCTTGTCTAGGGGAAATGGTGAACAGTAGGTGAATAAGTATATTATGTTATTAATATATTCCAAAAATAGTTATGTTTTAGATATTTCTGAGTTATTCCAGTAAGGTTGCACAGACTTTTTTTTATCACTGCAGGGTCTGATAATTCAAAATTCCTGGTTAAGAGTCAAGATTGGCACCCCCCTCAAGGCTCATCTCTGTGGCATCTGCATTTCCTACACAACTGTGTGATCTCTTGTGATGTGCATGAGGGTACCAGATAATTTACTAAAAGTCAAGGGAATATGGGGACTAAAAAGGTTGGGAACCCTATATAAATGTTAATCAGCATAAAATATTAAAATCTAATGAATATATTCAATTTCTTTATATTCAGGATTAATATATAATTAACCTGACACAGTGTACTTGAAATGCACCAATGTCACAGGATAGTTGGTTTCTGAGAGACTCCAGATACTCAAGTTATTAAAAACAGTTTTTTTCCCACTTCCTGAAATATTGATTTTATTCCACTCCTATATCTATTTTCTATCAAAACAATTCTGATACATTTATGTTTATTTGCAGATGTTTTTATTGAATTTAATGTAATCCAATCCAATTTTATTATTTAAACAAAGTATCATATTTCAAAATCATATCAAATATTTTGCTGTTGGCCAATCTCTACCACTCTATTGCTTTTCTGACAACAGACTGTATTCTAGATAAGTTACAAACCAAAAAGTTTTTTGCTAATGTGGATGTGTTGCTGAATATAGGAGAAAATATAATTGCATTATTATGTAAACAAACCATGAGATAAATTTGAATCTCTATAGCTCAAAATTCATTAAATAGTTTAAAGATTTTTTAATTCTAATATAAAAAAGAATATGTTTTACAGATGTTTATTGTTATAGATATGTTTTATTGAAATATATTTTATTGTTAACAAATGAAAAATTATGATCTTTCCTGTCAAATTTAATATTTTTTTAATTTTTTCTAATATGAAGCATAATATGCAAATAGCATATAGCTTTAACTTAAAATTATATTGTGGAATAATTATTAGATCAAATCAATCAAAGTGTTATTTTCTCATTACATAAGATTATATTCTATAAAATTTTAAGCAAAATATTTTTTTATATTTTTGGTATGGTTCCAGGGGGGCTGATTTTCAGCAAAATTCAGTTTGTGATTACTTTATATATTTAACAGAAATCCATATAATTTCTTTCATTTTCTAATTAATATACAGCATTTTATCAAAATATATCCATAATATCAATATATCAATGAAACATTTTTTAAAAACTTGATAATGTGAAAAGTGGGTATGTTAAAAAAAACTTCAGAAAAAATTAAATATTAGAGAAAATAATAATATATTTCAACAAACAGTTATATATTATATTACCCTATAAGGTGAAAACAGCAAATTTAAAAAAATATATTAAATATAAAGAAAAAAATTTGGGGAATAATTGTCAAACAGGTTAGATGGTTTCTCAGAGAAGCCACTGAATATTTTTCTGAAATCATAAATGCAATGCAAAATATGCTTATTGCAATTGAATCCAATCCTTAAAATCCAGAAGATACAGAATTTTTTAAATTTTTACATAACCTTGAAAATTTTTCACAGTAATAGTGACATGGTTTTCCCTGAGATACTGATTACACTGTGCCAGGTTTAATAAACTAAATACTTTATTTAAAACTGATATACATGGTGTTCACATTGAGTAAGAAATGTAGATAAATGTACATAAAATACCTAACAGTAACAGCCAAATTAGTATTTTCTATTAAATTTTAATTAATGTCAAATATTATTTTTAATATAGTTGCTCTCAAGGAATTGGATGACAGTAATATTAATGATATGTGACTAATTGTTTTTTTATATAAACTAATTAATTGAACAAAATTGTGAAATGCCAAGTAAATTTTAAAAAAGTAATATTAAAAATATTAATACCGTATATACTCGTGTATAAGCCAAGGTTTTTTTCCCAAAAAAAATTTTCTGAAGTGGGGGGGTCGACTTATACATGGATCAAAAAAATCAACTTTTTTTTGACTGGAGAAATTGAAGTAATAAGCAAACCCATAACGTATTGAACGTCTCCTGAAGACCAGGAAGAATAATAATTCATTTAATACAATACCAGGTAAAATTTTATCTTACCCAATGCGATCGAGCGCGTCGCGCCGCCGACTTCAACCTGCGTATATACCATAATCAAATAGCCGACGCCGC
>WUQG02015833.1:0-11651 GCA_011317285.2 Androctonus mauritanicus | reverse complement strand
TTTCACACTGCTGATTAGTGCTTGTCTTTTAAACTATTATGTTTAAGGAGTTTAAAGCAGTAAATTCTTGCATGGAGTGATGTATGTTAATACATTGTGTGATTTATGTAAAATCTCACTGTATACTATAAGGTTTGATAAATACAGTTTGCATTAATTATATTGTTTATATTTTGAGAAAACCTGAAATATAACTGAAACCTAGCCAAAATGATACCACAGTGACTCCTGTTTAGCACTCAGGGCAAGAGATGCACTAATCGTGAAATTCTGATAGACCTCCATTTAGGAAATTTTATTTATTCATTATTTGTGTCAACCTTTTACATATAGGAGTATCTCAAAACCTCTGAAAGACTGTGCTTGGACCACAAAACCCAGTTGCCCCACCTTATCTATAGCATTTCCGTTTATTAATATTAGCTGTTAGATGATCAATGAAAATTAAATAAAAAAGATTAATTTGGGAATTCTTGAGAATTTTTGGAAAATATAATTTCCATTCTTGATTCCTAAAGGTTCTAAAATGCCAGGAATTTGGAAATACTATTGATGAATGACAGAATAAAAAGTGAATGCCAGAGTCTAAGTTTGTGAATAATAAATCCTAAGTGAAGATGAAGTTAAGAATAAAGAGTGTTTATGCTTGCTGCAAATATTTCTGTAAAATGAGGCTCTAGAAAGACAAATGAGTGCAAAGTGGGATAAGAAAGATAAATTCTGGTGTGAAATGAATGATATGCAAAATGAATGTCATGCTAATAAGTGAGTAAATACAGCAGGGATTTGAATAGCAGAATTGATTAGAGTTTTTTTTTTTTGCATATTTTATGCTTCTTTCCAATCAGGGAGAATACTACGGAGCGAGATCAGTCCCAACTGTAGGCTGTACCCACATCCAGTCCCCATGGAGGGGGACTGGATGTAAAAGATGGGGATCATGGGGCCTGGCCCAGCACCCCAAAAAAACTTTTCAGGAGTTATCAGATCCATGACATGAACCCAGGTCCTCCTGCATGGCATGCTGACATGGTCACCATTCAGCCATCTGGCCTGAATTGACTGGAGTAGAGTTGTTGGTTTGAATCAACTTTGAAAAACATGAATTTCTCACAAGTAAAAAAAATGACCCAAGCTCAAGTTTTTTTACATGAACTCATGCTTTATTTTTAAAAATCTTTTAAAATTTATTAACAGCATTTACTGAGAAACAGAAAATATAAAACTCTGTATAAATTCAAAACTCACTATTTTTGAATTTGTATTAAAGATATTCATAAATGAAAATAGGTATTTTATTCTAAAATAAAAAGCTGATGGCTGCTTCTGAGCTGAAAATATTTTCTTTGTAAAAAAGCTATAATTAAAGTAATTTTGTTGTTACAAATTTTGACTTTTCTGTTGACTTATTTATTGGCAGCAAATTCATCTATAAATTTATTGATCAACAAAAAATTATTCCATGGCATGCAGGATCTGAGATTGTGTAATATTAACAACTCTTTTCTATTTATTGTAGAAATTTGAAGCCTTTTATTAAGAAGTTGTAATTATTATAACAATCATAAGATAACTAAATCTGTAACAAACTCTATGGCTTCAAAGATGAAAATAATTGTTCAGTACTGAGAATACTGTACTGGACAATTACTACTGTAAGAGCTACTGCAGAAACAGAAGAGAAAAAATTGTTCTAGCAAGTTATATAGAACACAGTCAAAGGTTTTATTTGCCATAATTAAAATCTATCAATGATAAAATATCAATCATTTTGCAATCTTGTAACTGTGTACTTACTAAGAAGCATATCTTAGTCAAGTGTCCTTGTTTTATTGATGAATGTTTACATTTTAATTATTCAATTTTTAATCTTTTAAATGTACTTGGAAAGAATTGTAATTAATGTGTGTAAGTTGGCTAGACAAATGGTCAAACACAATTTGACCATTTACACATGGCTAGACAAATGATCAAAGACAATTTGTCTAGCTGCATATAAAAATATACACATATTAAAAATAAAGGAAGAAATAAAAATTAAAAATGCTATTTTTATTTCTTTCTTTTTTTTTTATTATTTGTCATTTTTTGATATTTTTATTTAATCTTTGTACAATAATTGCTTTTTAAAACAAACCATATAACGGCACCCATCCTATTTTGATCATATATAACAGAAATTGTATGGTGCCCTGTTACAATGTGAAAATATGATAAAATTTGAAGGAGCTCCATCTGATTTCTATCATACAATGCAAAAATATGATATATGTAAGGGGTCTTCTGCAATATAAGATAAAATTTGAAGGGGAGTTTTATCTGGCTTTGATCACATGGTAAATTGAAAAGAGGCACCTCTGTCTGGAATATATTACCATAATATCCTATGGAAGTTAAGTTTACCAATGATATCAGATGTGCCCATTTAATAATTTAAAATTTTATTATATATTGCAGGGCTTCTTAAATTTATGATATCTTTGCATCACATTAGGTACCATACATTTCCTATCACATACGATCAAAATCAGACAGGAGGTCATTATATCATTTGTTTTGTAAAAAAATTATATTACAAAGGATAAATAAAAGTAACAAAAAATGATAAGTAACAAAAAATGATAAGTAATAAATAAAAATAGAAAAAGAAGAAATGAAAATAACAAAATTAAAAAAGCTATATATGCATTTGACCAAATGTCCATTCTGTTAACTGTCCATTTAGCCAAATGTCTTTTGGTTTAATATTTATTTATCCAAATGTCTATTACTGAAATGTCTGTTGGCCAAGTGTCTGAGTACCATTTTTGTATTTCTCTTTTGACTAAATTTTGTTTTGTTTGATTTTATCAAGTTTCCTTTTGCAAATTGTTTCTGAGTGTTACTGTTCATTATTTTTTAATCCTCCTTGCCTGCTAGAAGTGTCATTTATCCACTATTTTTGTTTTTTATGAGTATTGTGTATGGCATAGTTTGGCCCAAACAACTCCTATATCATGAAATTAAATAGCAAACCATTCATTACAGCCATAGTTAAGTTATTCACTGATAACCAAATTTAAAGCACTTGTATTAATAAACAATTTTTATCACCTAAGTTATATCAGCATAAGCTTTCCCAACCTTTTCCTTAAGTAATAGTTTATGAACTCAAATTTCTGAAAAAAAAAAACTCAAGTTTCAGTAACTCTAATGTGAATAAAAATAGTGTAAAAGGAATGGGTATTAAAATTATGGGATCTAGAATAAATGACAATGGGAAGCAATTGCTAGAGTTTGTGCTGAGAGAGGATTGTTTGTGTCAAACTCTTTCTTCATGAACAAGGCTATCCATTAACAGACTTTGTGATAATTTGGTTGTTAACTGACTTCAAAAAAAATTATATATATGTAGTTTATGAAGAATTTTGAGCCATAACACATATTTGCTATGTATTTTAATTATTATTCAAGTTGTACAAAGTATTTGAAAAATAATTATACACTTGTCACCACTTTCACTTTATATAAGATGAGACTGAGCTTCTTATGATCTGCTTAATGTGCAGTTGCAACACTGATGTTTTTTGTTAGGCTAATTTTTGCATGGGCTTATTGGGACTATGTTGCATAGCAGTTAATATGTCTTGCAGTTTTTGTTCATTGAGTACTGATGGTCTATCACTTGGCATATAGTCGTGATGACCAGTCCTGTCTCCCTAAATTTCTCAATTAGCACTCTTACACTATGCCAATCATTGCTGCAATCACGTTTAATACAGAAGTATAGTTACTCTTCGAACACACTGTATAATAATATTATCAATACATAAACTTCTTTATTTATTGTTAGGATTAATGTTCAACATTATTGTTAATTTTCATTCACTCTATTATTTCATGTGATTTTTTTTAAATAGTCATGTTTGAATTGTAGGAACACAAATGAACTTTATATTTGAATTTTAGAATTACAGACTATTTGTATTCTTCTGTGTTTAGATAATATGTGTAACTGATGAGAACTCATCTTGAAGTAAAAAACGTTATCATTGTTTAATTTTTATTAACTCAATGAAATCTGCAAGATATTAAAAAATAAGCCTAATTAATATGCAAAAAAATTCAGATTGTATATCTCACAAATTTTCACATCATTCTCATTCTAACGATGTGAAAATTTTTTCATATTTTATATTTTTCATAATTTTTCATTCCTTATATGAGATTAAAGAAATAAATTTTTTTGTATGAAATCTTAGTCATCCAATGAAATATTTGTTATTTTTGGATAGTGCCAAGCCTTCTGAATAAAATAAGCTATGAATGTAGAAAATCAGACCATATTTAAAAAAATTATCAATAAAAATGAAGTATTATGCAAATTTTCATTAATGAAGTTATGTCATGTAGTTAGTTGAAAAGCAACATAAATTTTTTAAAATATTGTTATTATTATTAATAAAATATATTTATTGGTATATTTATTCTTGATATTAATAATTTTTATTTTAATTTTTTATAAATTTTCAAATTTATATGAAAAAGCCCAATATATATGAAAATCATCCCATCTCATACATAAACTATAATTCTTTTCTTTTCTTTGGTCTAATTGCTTTTCTTATAATTCTATTCTTTTCTTTGCTCTAATTGACCTGCAAATGCATTTTGACACACTACACCCAATACCATATACAATGCAGTAAAGTAAGCTTGGCCACAATTTACCTTGAAAAAAAGGTAAATTTTCAAGGTAAATGAAAATTTACCTTTTTTAGACTGTCTGCCATGACTAATAAAAGTGCCACACCCCTTCAAATAATCTGAGGGCATTTATGTTCCAATTTTCTCATATTTTACTTAATTATTAGTAAAAATAAAGCAATAAATGAAGAATAGGAAATAATATCATTTATTTTAACAGAATTAACTAATATTTTTGTATTATCAACAATATTCTTTCAGTTTTATGAATTTTAGTCTCATCATACAAAAATTTTATTTTTTACTTAAAATTTCAAAAATAAAATTATCTCATACCAAAACCAAATAAGATTAATATAATAGAATATAAAAGAATGCAGAATAGATAAAATTGGATAAAAAATAATTCAAATTCTATTAATAGAATCTATTTAAATTATCATTGTAAAAACATAATTTAAAAAATTTTTGGCAATCAAAAAATTTAGGAACTATCATCAAAGGCATATATATTCAACTAATAAATGCAAAAAATTGATCTGCAATAGCTGCACTAATTAAATTAGGATTGAATTTTTTTTTAACTCTTTTTTAATATCACCACTTCCATGATACATATGTATGCCAATGAACGTTAATGGACTAAAGAAGTTTTATACTTAAATCTATTTTGTGCTGTTATTTATGTATTCTCTAAATATATTAAATTAAAATAAAAATTTCTCTAATGAAATTTTACCTGCTTGTGTGATCCAATCTAAATATCCTCTCAAATCTTCTTCAATCTGTTGTTTTTCTCTAAGTTTATGAAAATCACCCCTAGCTTTTGCTTTCTCCCGTTCTTTTGAAAATTCACTTAAAATAATAAATAATTAATGAATAAATAAAAAAATATAAATTAATTAATATTGTATATAAAGTATTCAACTATGCTTAATTAAAAGAGTGATAGAAAATTCATATGATTGGTTTACTTATTTATATTTACTAAATATTTTAGGTTATAAATATAAAATAAACATGACTTTATAAATATATTTATATAAGTCTATGTTATTTTATTTCCATTTTAAAACTGACAAAAATTAAGAAAAATAAGATTGAGAGAAATTAAATCAAATAAGAAAAATAATTAATCAATTATTCTAAGCACTTAAGGCAAATTAAAAAAACATTTAATCCAAACATTTCTAGCTATTTATATTTTACCTTCTTCCGTGTACAGTCAAATAAATTCCAATACAATATAATTACATTTTGAGTTACTAGGCCTAATCTTAATTTTTAAATTAAATTAATAAAACATATTGTTGCAATTCAATAACCTTTGCAAGGTCAGCACTAATTAGTAACACGTGAACTACAATATAATTTATTAATCATAACATTTTTAGTTTATAACAATATTCAATCATTTTCTCGAATTACAAAATAAATTTTATACTGAATGCTTGTTAGTTCACAACTACATATTTTAAAATAAAAATTAATAAAAGTTTTCATAAAAAATGTAGGATAATAAACGTTTTCCTGTTTTTCATGAATCTGTTTTATAAAACTAAAAATATAAAATAAAAATATGAAATTAGGAATTTTTCCTCTGCCATCATGCATTAACTATGTATTAACTCTGCATCCAATGAACAACTGTTGACTCTCTCATACCTTAAACTGATATTTGTATTTAAATGTTTATATTAATGAGATATCCCTTTGAGTTCCTCAATATTATATATCTTGTGCTCCTCAATGTTGATATTGAGGAGCACAAGATATGCATTTTTAGTTAACAAAGTCCACTAAAAATGCATATTTTGTGTCTTCTATCAAAATCATTGATAATATTTAAAATGTTTCAAGGAACAGTTATTTTGTAACAAACAATTTTTACATACTATAAAGATGCAGCATACATATCAGAATTAACAAAATGGTAAATCTATAAATAGAGAATTGTAAATAATGTTTGCATGGAATGAATGTACCATCTATGAGAGGTTATTTCAATAGTATAAAAATAATGTAAAAAAAGTTTAACAAACTTTTTCCCCATTATGTCCCATCTCACATTATTTTGAATTTGCACAAATTGTGATCATGTAAATCACAATATATTGCATATATCCATCATAATTAATAAAAAATGTTAAGGATCATTCAAATTCTAGAGTTATTTATATTGCAAAAACAAATTTCTTCATTAAATAAATATTTACCCACTAAGAACTCCAAGTACAAGGTTTAACACAAAAAATGAACCAATAATAATGAGACTAATAAAATATATCCATGGCCATTCATTTCCTACAGCATCATTAATCTGAAATAGAAAAGTATTAAATACTCTCTACTGATTTTTATATTTCTAAAATAAATTTTAAAATTAATATATCAAAACTAAATAATAAATATCTCTACATTTTTATTAAAAATATATATGATATATAGTATCATATAGTTCTTTTGACTAATACTTTCTAAATAGTAAATTAGAATAATTCATTGTTTTGAAAGTATTAATCAAAAGAACTATATGGTTATTCATTAATTATAAATTTATCAATTACAAATCAAGAAATGCATTTGAAATTATTGCTGTTATATATATTATATATAGTATTAATATTTTAAAATTAGTGTATTAGTATTAGTATTATTATTGTGAGAACCTGTCTGGAGCTGACACATAGCGACTTTGTTCTCTAGGAAGAAAAGAAAAGACAATAGAAGAAACAATAAAAGAAGAGATCATTTTTCCACAAATAGATTTTAGTAGAACAATGAAAGGGGAGAAACTCTGATGATTAAAGAGAGAGGACAGAGTTGAGAGAATTGACTTGTTGGCATCAGATGAACAACAAGTGTTAGACATAGAAACTGTTTGACATTTTAGAAATGTAGCCAGAGAAGGTTAAATCTGTGTTCTGTCCATTAACAGTTGTCCAACAAATACTAAAAAACATAGATATAAAAGATAATGGAAGAATAAAGTAGATAATTTTTCTTTTACTCTCTCTCTTCTTCATATATGTTCTCTCATATCAAATAACTCTCTCTATGTTCAGGGGAAATATGTAAAGTCTCCATAAATTATAGATCTCTATTATATAATTCAGTCTTTAACACTTTCATTTAAATATGGTAATCAGTTTTAATGAAATAAGTTAATTTTGTATTTTATTTCCTGTTTGTTTTAAATAAATATTATTTGTTTTAAATGCATTTCCAAATCAATTCTCCTATCTTGGATCCTCATGTTTCTTATTCACGACTCTTATTTTAAAATATATTATTATTTTGATATACATCTTTTTTGGCCATCTGCTGCAGGATCCCCACATTATTAGTATTGGTATTATTATTAGTATTAGTAGTAATAGTAAAGGGGGGGTTTTAAACATCTCTAGCACTGCAATCACTCAGTGATATATTGTGCAAATATTGTATATGATTTCAGAGCTATTCATTTGTCATTTTGAATAAAGTTCTGGTTCAGGAAAACAAATTAACACACAATAATAAGCTTAAATGTTAAACCAAAAAGCTTTTATTATAATATCTTTGGATGTTAACTCATCATTGATAAACTATAGACTGTAGTGTGGCATCTATAATTTATTGATGATGGAACACCTGAAAGTATTTTATAATAAAAAATTTTTAGTTTGATATTTAAGCTTGTTATTGTGTGTTCATTTGTCAGTTTGTAATCCTATTCTAATTGAATATTATAGTGTATTTTATATGATTATTGTAAGCAAATCAAAAAGGATTTAATATATAATAATAAAATTTATATAAAAGTAAACAATAAGCAATTCAGTAAAGTATACTTTTTATTCAAAAATATTTTCAACTATCTAAATAGTTTGCCTCAGTTAAAGTGAATGTGCTTACTGTTTGTTTTTATTTATATCTTATAGTAAGAGGATTTGTATTATTAATAATAAAATCAATAATAAATGATATAAAAATATTACATATTTAATATATTTATTTTCTAAATATAGGAAATACTCAGTTTATGAGCTCCTGTTTAACAAATTTCCAGATTTGCAAGTTCTTTTTTCAAATATGAGATATCAAAAAAATTTTAAATATGAACCTTAATGGTAATAAATAAATACTAAATATTTATAAAAAGGTATTTTGATTCACATACATAACTACATAACCATAAAATATAGTACAATTGGATTTGTAGCAAAAACTCTGTCATCTGCTATGAAATCTGAAAAATCAAAATGGTGGTTGAAAGTAGCATACTCTTTGATTTTATTGGCATAATATGTAAAAAAACTTCCTCTCCCAATTTCTGTCTAAGATAGTAGTTTATCCATATAAAAGCTCATCTATTTATCCATTAATAATGATGAAAAATAAAAATTCAGTATTTATATGATATAAATAATTTCATTACTATAATAATTTGCTTAATTTTAAAGGCTATATTTTCATTTCTTTACATAAATAATCATTATTTAATCACAAATTATTGATTTTGTTAATCTTCACTTAATTTTATTGTGATTAAATTGCATTGCTGAAAATAGAAACCTTGATTTTAACATTATGTCTATGGGAAAGTGATTCTTTGCTTATGAGTTCTTACTTTACAAGAATGAATTAATTCATGAAGTCAAGAACTATCTGTATATATGTCAATTTTTAAAACTGATATATAAAAAATGATGAAGCATATGACATATGATCATAAGAGAATAAAGAAATTAATAAATTTACTGAAAAATTAAGAATGTTCTGGCAGTCTTACAGCTTTGCTATGGTTATAAAAACTTTTTCATATTATATGGACAAAATATATAAAATTAAAAAAATTTTTATTTGTTTTTCCAATTTTAAGTTTATTATGAATATCAAAGAATATTCATAACATTTACTGTATTAAATCAAAATAACAATAACATAAAATAAAGCACTTTCAAACAATAAATTCAAAAACTAGCACAAGACTGCAGAAATTATTTTATTTGACAAATGCTTTCAACCCTCCTTCAGGACCACCATCCCAAAGGAGGATTGTAAACATTTGTCAAATAAAGTAATTTCTGCAGTCTTGTGCTAGTTTTTGAATTTACTGTTTTACAATAGTGCAGAAGCAGAAAGATGCAAAGATATATAAGGCACTTTCAGCAAAAACAAAAATTAAATGAGAATGTTTTCAATTTGTTCAAGCATCATTTTCAGCTATTAGATTCAAAAAACTTTCCTTTAGAGTTTAATGACTGAAGATAATTCTTGAATGGATGATTGTTGTTATTTAATTTTCATTTTTCTGCTGAAAATACTTTATTTCTTCTTCTTATCTATATTTATTTATTTTATTCTAAATAAATAGAGAAACTTTTAATGTCCACTGTGATAAGGAGAGATTAATACAAAAATAAATAATTAAAATAAACAGATAGCCCTTTTAGAGATAATAAATATTTATCTGAAAGCTTTTTCACTTTTTATAATGTATGCTTAATATTAAAATTAAAAGAAAAATATTACAAAATATTGGAATTTAAAATACAGATGAAACATAAAATAATAATTATACAATCAAGTTTTGATAGAATATGGCTCAACAGAACATTGAACATTGGCTCAATCTAATTGATTAGAGAATTGTAATACATATCATATAATACTGTATTTTTGAGCTTTTGTATAGCAAACTCTGCTATTATGCTGGTATGTAATCAGCATTATAACAAAGGTGGGATGAGTGGAGTATTCACCTTGGACACAAAGAAGACAAGAATGCAAAACAAAGCTTTCAATTTGGTGAAAGTTTTTTGGGGGAAAAAATATATTTGTCCCACATCTGGAGCATAAAAATATATTCATGCTAGCATTCTAGAACTGCTTCTATCCTTTTGGGTCAGTGGTTCATGAGCTGTTATGATCTTGCTCTTATTCAAGAACCTTTGCATTAAAAGGGTCAAATACAAGACCTTGATTATAAGGGAACATGTTATTTAATTTTACTTCTGAAAAATTTCTATTTAATAAGTGCTGGTTTTAATTTTTTAAAACATTTTCATTCTTTTTTGTGAATTCCCATTGATGATTTGCTAGCCATTATGCAAAAAAATTAATTGAAAATCCTTATAATTTATAACTTCTTCAACTGAAGCAAATACAAAGCTTGAAAGTGAACTTCAAAGATATTTAGTTCCATACAATGAAATTTACAAAAATCTATAACGAAAAGTAAACATATCTAGGTTACTATATTTAACTGAATTTATTGACTTTAACTGTTAAAGAAAGCAGAAGATACATGAAATCTAGATGCAGAAGAAAGTTCAGAAGCTGAAGTTATTCTCCAACAGAGAAAGAATTCTCATTTGAATGCAGAGAGCTTTAAGATAGTCTCATCTTCAGGTAAGTGGGCCAGTAAAAGCCTATAAAGTTCCAAACATACTGATTCTAGTGTTATGTTGGGATACAATGATTCAAAGTCAGAAACTTCAAGTCTGTTATTGGGAATCTGGCCAATGTTGTAAAGTTCATCAAGTAATTCCTTAAACAATTTCACTGTCCATCAGTAATTCATCATATGTTGCAAACACCAATGCACTAATTTTTTTTCAAATTTGAAGGTGATTTTTTTTTACTTTGAATCACTGTATCCCAGTATAAGACTAAAGCTAGTGTGTTTGGAACTTTACAGGCCCACTTACCTGAAGATGAGGCTGACCTTAAAGCTCTCTGTGATTTAGGTCATATTCTTATGCACCAGTCATACTTTAGATATAACAACTCATACTATATACAGAAAAGAGGAGTATCAATTGGTAACCCCTTAACTAAGGTATTTGAAAAGTTGGTGATTAGGACTAAGAAGAGCAGTATATTGGGAACTTTAAATGTGAATTTAAAACTATATAAATAATACATCAATGATATCTTGATTATAAGAGAAAACCAATGAATCACATATTGAAGATATG
>WUQG02015822.1:0-11651 GCA_011317285.2 Androctonus mauritanicus | reverse complement strand
CTTGGGCCTCCAAAAGTATAAACGTGGCCCTGAGTTTATGGCAAAGTTGTTTTATCTCAATATCACCAAACTGGATATCGATAGTTTCAGGCAGAATCCTGAAACTATCGATATCCAGTTTGTTTATTTATTCTATTAACTGACAAGTGAGTATTTTCTAGAACAGCGTTTCCCAAACTTTTTCTATGACGGAATATTTCACAAATCCTGAAATTTTTACGGAACATCTTGGTTATTTTATAGTATAGATAGATATTTAAATAATAAATAAATTAAACAAGTAAGCATAATAATTAAGAAAACAAAACAAACATTTATTAACAAATTGTAATTATGTAAAATAAAATAGTCTACATGAAAATAGCAAAATAAACTAGCTACTCCAGTTTTAACTTGGCACAGTATTTAAAATCGTATGAGGTTTATATTAATCTTCATAATTTTTTACAGAACACTTATTGAACTTCCGCGGAACATAGTTTGGAAAACGCTGTTCTAGAAATTGGTTATAATCTGTAACATTTTTGTTTTCGTCTTCAATACTGAAGTGCCAAGTAATAGTTGTTTAAACAATGAATTCCCCAAATTATTAATCGAACATCTAAAAAATTGTTCGGAATTTATTTCATTAATTTTACTTCTAGATACAGTTGCATCTTCCAAAAGTTTCAAATTTGAACGCTTTCAGTAATTCTAGATAACTAGATTTTTGGCTTATCGATGATGATAAACACCCAGATATCTAGAATCATTTCAATTTTGAAGGAGCGTTAACTTTCTGAGTTTTTTCAGCAAGTTAAGGGAATGCTTTGCTTAAAAATTTATCAACAGTAACTCCGTTCCCCAGCAATTCGATCACTAATGATGAGTTAATAATTTAAAGGTCACTATATACAACAATGAACCCAACATATACCTCATGCATTTTTTCAATGAGTCTGAATTTCTTTTATGAAATCTGATTGTCGTTTATAAAAAAATACCAATTAGTTTTATAATTTTTTTCTCTTTTTTATAAAAAAAAATGTTGTTTATGTAATAACTATTACATTTTACATCACGAGATGGCACTATTAATATCTGCAATGGTTGAGGAGGTGATGTGGCAAGCCGATTTACAGTATTCTTCCGCAGAAATCTCGACCGACTTTTAAAATATAATAAAATTATGTGTGAACAATATATATATAAATACTATACTTTAAATAATTATAAAAGTTTACGTAAATTTCAATACAATGAATTATTTTTATGTAATATTTAATCAATATTGGAACTGATTTTTTTAATATCATTGTTTGTGGGTGTCAATCCGCCAGTCGACGCCATTTTAGATTAATCCGTCAGAGACGCCGGTTGTTTGCAACTGTGAAGTATAAATTGCTTAGGATTAAGAGGTTGTGGCCCGCCAGAAGGTGGACATAGACATCAAACATGACGCAGGTATTGCCGATCAGATTCCAGGAGCATTTACAGGTGATTATTTCTTTATTAAAACTATTCATCACTAAGCCTAAGTCAGCTCTGGGGTGGAACGAAAGAACGCCCCTTCGGGTGATTCTGCGAAAATTATCGGAAGTTCTATATCATGTGCAGTTTAATTAATTTAATTTAGACAAATATACGTTCTTCGTCTTGAAATTGAATAAAATAATATGAAATAATAATAAAGCTGATTGGCATAATATCAATTCTCGTGAAGAATCGTTCGAGACGGAAGTTTAAATGACTAATCAAACTACAATTTAATGCAAATTATTAATTGAGAATTATAATTTGTGTGTATAATATGGTACCTATATATGAGTGATGATTATTTTTTTTTTAACACTATTAATTTCAGCTTTCATTCGAAATTTTTGAAATATAGAAAATTATTAGTTGGAGCTTTTACTCTTAAATAAAATGTTATGAATTTAAAATGTGTTTTAATTTTACCTACATTTGTACGAGTTACTGTAGATAGATCTTTTAGGATAAAATTTCGTTTTAAATATCTAAGGATTTTTAATTTTGAAATTTTATCCAAATTTTAAAAAATTATATATATAAATTTTTTTTAATAAATTATGTAATACTAACCTATATTAGAATTTAAGATAAAGTATTCGTTTGTTTATATATCCAAAAGTAATTTGTGCCATGATTTTTGTAATTAAGATATTTCTGTATACCATAAAACTCTTAAACTGAACATGAAAATGATAACTGAGAGTCTATTAATCTGAAAAATTTGACAGTGATTTTTAATGCATAAACTTTATCTTCAGATTTTAAAAAGGTGATATTGTCGTTATTGTCTTTCATTTGAAATACATATTTCAAATGATATGATATCAGAATCGTTATATCACTGACACAATTGAAGTCTGTTTTTTAGAAAGTAAAATTCAACAATTTAACTACTATCTAAATTCTGGAAAAATTCCTATAAATTAATGTAAATTAGCAAATATGATTCAGTTAAAAATTTATTTTTCAGTTTATCTCTCAAATTATCTCCTGTAGAAGTTGTTTAATGCAGTGTAATATTACTAACAAAATTTTTCAAAAATGAGAAGTGATATTTTCTGCTTATGCAAAACAAGATTGTGAACTATGTAACTAATTGCACTTTATTATTCATACGTTTTGTCATCAGATTTGTATTTTTTTGTCTATTTCTGGATGTTTGTTTCCATATGTATTTAGTCAAAATCTGCTTTCACTGGGAGTTAATTACTTTAGATTGTCTGTCTTTTATATTCTTAGCCATGATATCTTTTGACTTTGTTGCTACTCTATAATTCTTTGTCCATTGGTTATCATTAAATCTGTGACTTGCCCAGCACCACTTTGCTTTTAACTGGAATCATTGTTCAACTCTGGATTGTTCTTATCTAGATGTTTGTTTTGCCCAATGAATCTTAACACATCTTTTCAGAAATCTCTTGCATAATTTTGAAGCACATTTACTATCATAATATATTGTGATAGCAAGTGTTTGTATGATTATATGAATTTATGGAAATTTTTGAATTTTTTTTTGTTATAAATTGTTAAACAGCATAAAGCTTAGCATATAAGATATCCATTTTAGCATAGATATAAAGTGTTAAATGCTTTAAATAAAATATTGATCATATAAATTTGTATTTCAACCATGCTGGCAAATTTTCAGCATGAAAAATTCCTGCAAATTTCTTTTATCAATCTGAATTTTCAAATAATTAACAAGTTATAATTTTTCAATTATGGATTTTAAAGTTTGATTTTTCATTTATAAGAAAATTGAACAGTAGTTGATATTTTAAATTGTTTTTAAATAAAATTTAGCTTATCTAATCAAAATGCAAACAGTTTGTCTGCAATGTATACTGAAACTTATTTAAAAAAAGTGTGTAGGCCCTATAGATTATGCCATGGCTTCAAAATTAAAATTAGTATATTTACAATTTATGCATTTGTGTTATATAAATAGTGTTATATTTATAATGACCAATTAATTGCAGTTCTTAAAAACTTGTATCTAAATACTTTGTAATTTATTATTGTCTGTCTGTGTGTGTTTATTTTCTTTGTAAATTTCGTAAATGAAATTTAATACAGAAAGATTAAAGACCATGCTAATTGTTTCTTTGTATTTTATAATTTCAATATATGGTACTTTCAATTAACAAGGGTTGAGAAATTTTCTTGTAGATTATTCTGGGAATTGGTTATACAAAATATTTTTAAAAATTGGAGTTATGAAAAATGTGTTTCATATTAAAACAGTAAATTGCATACAGTAAGATCCTACTTAATGCTGTTTTGATGTGTTTTTTTTTTTTTTTAATTCTGTATATTTATTGATTCACTTTGACAGTTTTTCAAATACTTATATTCAGATAAATCTGAAATTGCATGAATTTATTGCTTTGATACTCCTATGCCATCTTGTAGTGCATTTGATATCAATGCAGGCAGTACATATAAAAATCTGCTTTGGAACTTGCAGATTTTTTCAAAACAAATTTAGCCACTGTTATGGAAATCATGAATCAGTTTATAGAAAATGATCCAAATTTTTATAAGTTCAAAGGCAAGATGAAATGTCATGGATGCAATATATTGTTAACGGCAGTTGTTTGCTGAATGAAAGAGGAAAAGGCAAACTACGTTAGATGACATATTAATGAAAAAACAAAAAATGTCAAATGTTGGAAGAACCTTTATCACAAATATAAATTATTTATTTGAATATTTTTTCCTAAATGACTTGAATACAAATTGATTATTAGCAATAAAAAATGTCTATGATTAATTTAATATAATAGTAGTAATACATGTTGCAAAATACAAAAATGGTATGTATATATTTTTTTATTCACTGTTCTATTTCACCTATCCTCATTATTTGATAAAATGAACTTGTTTAATGCTGTTTCATTTAGCACTTGGTTTTCTTGAAACGTATCCCCATATTAAACAGGGTTGTACTGTATATGCATTATTATATTATTCGTTGAAAAAATAACAATTTTTTTTCTTGTGGCAAGATGATGTAATATTTTATATAATAAATCTGAGGGATGTTTTTAAAAATCTCTTACATCTAAGGTAAAACATTGATAATTAAATACCATTTCCACATGGTGGATTAATCTTGATTAATCTGCAATTTGTATAATCAGAAGTCTGTTGTATTCCTAAGTATGTCAAATATGAGTGTGGAAAAGGGAGGAGTTGGCAGTTACAATAGGATGGTTGATATTTTGAGAAGCCTGTTTTCTTCACTAATATGTTGTATGATTGATTGGTTCTTTTGCACAACAATGCACTAGGTTTACACTCTGCAATCTAGTCATTTGCCAGTATTTTCATTGATACATGTTGGAGAAGTACTTTTAGTATTCTTTCATGTTCTTTAGTGAAATATGTATATTATTCAGAATGTTAGTATAGCAGTAATATACTCATTCTGTGTGTTCAATTTTGAATCATTAATAGTTCAGTATTAATGACTACGAATTAACATTATCTAACAATTATAAAACAGATAACTGGTGGTTAAAGCTAACAGAAATTTTACTGTCATATTATAAAGCTGGACTTTAATGGCTTTTCTGTGAAATTTAGTTATTTATCATAATTCAATTTTCATATAAAAACTATTTTATAAAAAGTACTACAGCTCAGAATGACTAATCATACAGATAACTTTTAACAAATAGCCAAGTTCAACATTAAATAGGCCTAATGTTGGCAAATTCTCAGCTCTAATAGGTGATATCTGTAATATTTTTTTGTTACTTAATATTAAGATGAAACCTAATATAACCTTGTATTTGGTGCAGCATAGCCCAAGATGCCCTTGTGCCAAAAAACCCCTTACCAAATAAACATATAATTTTAGATTTTTATAAAAAGCATTTTGATGCTATTGTGAATTATATAAAATTTACAAAAATTCAGTTTTGAATTTTCAATTCCCAATATTTGATTTCTTACTAGTGTTCTGATATATTTTTAGCAGTTACTGTGTTTTTAACAAGTATATTTTTTATTGTTCTATACAAATAGAGCTTTTTTTTTCTGTTAATGCTTTAACAGCACAATTGTTTTAATCTCTAAAAATTAACTTTTTTTTTTTTTAGCTTAAACAACCATTAGCATTTGTTCCAAAATAAAACTGAGTTTTCCATTATAAAAATGTTTTTTAAATAAAATGTTTTGGTTTTAAAAAACATTTTAAATTTATGCGTTTAAATATCAGAAATAAAACTAAAATAAACATCTAATATTTAATCTTTGCTTATAGAAACTTGTCACTTAATTTGCTTGTAGTATTAAATTACAATATAGTTTACACTAATTTTATATTATTTATATTGGTATACTTTTCATTACTAATTTTGTTTTTGATTTGTGCACAGAATGGATAAATTAAAGCTGTAGAAAATCAATTTTAAGATAATTCTTTTGTGTTTTAAGATCATCCATTATCCAAGATGAATTGTTTGCCTCATGTATTTTTTAATTTTTCTAATTAAACAAATGTAAATAAATTATGTCATAATTTCAGAAGTAAACTTTTTATTATCAAAACTAAAATCAACATAGGGCAAACTAACTTCACTTAAGACCTTTTTTATTGTATAAATTTAACTATTCAATAAGTAGATGTACACTGTTTTCAGATTATATCACTTTAATGTATTTGAATTCTAATGCATTACCTCATAATACGATTTTTGTAAATTCTAATAATTTACCAAATCATATGAGGTATCTTCAGTCAACTTAACTCTAATGATTTGGTATTGTGTGTGCATACTTTTAATGTAAAAAATCTTTTACTTGCTGAGTTGATGTATTATAGTATTTACTACTGTCATTTAATTAAAATTTATAAAACTTATTGTTTTACATTGCAAACCAATGTATGCACACAATCAAATATACAATCAACTACATTTAAATTTTTGTATTCTGAAAATAGAAAATTGAAAAGGATCGTTTTGAAAGATCGAAAATGCTTTTTAGATTGTTTATACTTTTTTTTTTTTTTTGGATTTAAATGCAATTAATGCTTTGTTTATAAATGTTTGGATATCTTTTCTCTGTGTCCAAATATATATAGGGCAACTCCTCACTGCTCTTAAGGAATTATTACTGCTGAGTATTTATACAATATATATGAACTCATCCAACACAACTGCCCCACTCACCTCAAAGATGAGGTGAGTGGGGCGGTTCTGTTGGGTGCAGATGGATACAAAACAAAAGCTTTCAATTTGGTGGAAGCTCATGTTTTAATCTTTGAAAAATCTAGTAAAGCAAGTTAACTAGCTTCTCAAATAGCTTTTAGTAGTTGTACCATGCTTTATAAATCATTGTATGAATAGTTCAAAAATGTAATGATTGCTTGATTAATATTGATCAGTTTGAAGAAGCTAAAATTATTTTAAATGGGCATTGATTATAAACAACTAAGAAATTCAGCAATAAAACAATGATGGAAGTGCAATAGATGTAAAAGTTGAACTTGGAGAAAGTTCAACTTTTACATCTATTGCACTTCCAAAGATAATTAAAAATTTTGCACTCCCAAAGATAATTAAAAATTTTTCTTCCACATTTTTATATGCACTCTTACAAAAAAGAGCTGCTGTTTACGTAAATTTGACAAATTTTTTCCTTTTTAGTCAACTTAAATATTGCTTCAGAGTAGACATTTTTATTAGAAGAGTATATGTAAGATGTAGATAACACTTCATGATTAAGCATTTTCATATATTAAAACAAATGAGGAGAAATATCAAGAATATCTGGATAAAGAATTGTACAAAGTTATTGTAAAGGACAAAATTCAGTTTGCATTTTCAAATATTGAAGCTATTTTGCATTTTTTGTGTGTTTTGATGGTGAGATTTGGTGTTTGAGGTTTTCAGAGAAAAGGTTATTTCTACAATGTCCTCAGCAGTCTATTTGTTGGCCAGATGGCTGCATGGTAAAGCATTTATCTAGTATACCGGTTAGTAATGCAGATTTTATAATCAAAGAAAACACGATAATTTCAAGAGAAACATCAAAAGTACTTTATTCAAAGTAATGTCCATTGCTAGCTACACATTCCCCCATCTTTCAGGTAGTTTGAGGTACCATCCCAATAGAACTTCTGTTTTGAGGCAACCATTCAGAGACCCAATTTTCCACCACTTCATGTGTTTTGAAGTTGCTGCTCAGAAAGTGCATGTGCCATTGTTCAGAACAAGTGGAAATCTGAAAGAGCAAGATCTGGTGAATATGGTGGGTGGGTTAATACTTCCCAGGCAAGCTCTTTTTTAATGTCTTAACTGGTTTTCAAGTGTGTGATGGCACATTATCATGAAGCAAAATTACTTTGCCATGTCTTCTGACCCATTCTTGTCATTTTACTATCAAAGCATGGTTCAAAGTGATTATTTGTTGTTGTAGTGATTAGTATTAACAGTTTCACCTGGTTTAGAAGCTCATAATACACCACACCTTCCTTATCCCACCAAATGCAGAGCATTCTTCTTTCCAAAACAATTTGGCGTTGCGTAGATGTTGATGGTTCACCTGGATCAACTCATGATTTTGTGCCTTTTTGGGATTCTCAAAATCTACTTTACCAGTCACAATTCGATACAAAAAAACTCATGCCGTTGAAGTAACATTTTGATGACTTTCCATTTTGTCTTTTGTTCAGTTGATGTGACACCCATTTTCCTTTTAAAATCTTTTCAATTGCTTGTAAGCAATCAGAAATTGTTTGCCAAGCAACATTTAATCTTTCTGCAAGTTGTTTTTGAGTTTAATACGGATCTTCATCCAATAATGCTTGTAATTGTTGGTCTTCAAACTTTTACAGTTGACTTGGATGTTTTGTCTTTCACATCGAAATCACCACTTTTAAAGTGTTTAAACCAGAGTTCACAAGTACCTTGAGATGGAGCATGTTTGCCATAAGCTTCCTGAAGTATACATTAACTTTCAGCAGCACTTTTTTCTTCAAAATAACAAATTAAAACTTTCTGCAAATGTTTTTTTCTTTTTTTTTATTTGCATGAAATTTGATATTTTAAGTGCAAAAATATCTATGATAACACCTTCAGAAAGTTTTACATATGAAGTTTTGAAGCTTGTCAATACAATAAAATGGCATACATATCAAATTGCATATATATCAACATATGTGCAATGCCATCTATTGAAAAAAATCTGCATTATTAACCAGTACATCTGATACTTATCACTTTGGAAGATTGGGTTTAAATCCATATTTTCAAACTTTCTGAGTATGATCCATTGAACCTTATCCTTCAACATTCTACCATACCTATGATACCCTATCATGGGTAGGCCAAACTTAGAGCCACTTATGATAGTGGTAGGTGTTAACTAGCCTGTAGTGAGCTCTAAAATTTACTGCTGCCAGATACAGAATATCCCAAGGATGATATTGTACTTATTTGACATACTTTAAAATAACATTATTTTGTGCCTGACAAATTAAGAAATCTTTTGATATCAGTAATTTTGCAAGAGAAAAATCTAGAGATAAAAAATATTTTAATCTTTTATAATTCATTTTAATTTTCTCCCTGAATAAGGCATCATTCTTATTTATAACCTAGGGCCAAATAAAATGTAAATTTGGTACTGATGTCTGTTAATGGCAAAAGTTCATTAAAGCAATGATATTTTAAAAATATAATACAGTAAATTGCATCTTTTGTTTAATTTAATAATTAGTTAAAATTGTTAAATTAGCAAAAGATGATGCAATTTTAAGAATGCAAAATATGACTATGATATGGAGTTTACACTGCTGCAATCCCAAGATCCCAATCATTTTTATTGGCATTCAGTATGTAGTTCTGAATACCAATACTGATATTAGTATTGATTCAGAAATACTGATTAATTCAGCATTAATTTAAAAAATAATTCCACATTTAATGGCTTTATAACCTCTGACAATAGGAAGAAATTTAAATATCAAACATGATTATTAGAAAACCAAATTTAAACTATAGGTCTTATTTGATATAGCTTAATATTGCAGACAATAATATATGCAGAATTTGGATTAATACAATATTAGGCATCATCAGTTATGCAATAATTTGGATGCACTCTCTTCATATTCATAAAGAAAAAATTTACCAAAAAATTTATCATTTCACATAACATAATTCTTACAGGCAGGATATGAAATTATTAATAATTTCATCTCATGAGAAATAAGTTTGATTTTTCAATGTTCTGAAAATTTGCAAGATGAATATACACATCCTCTACTCCAGTATTTGTATACAGGGCTGGGGAGCTGGCTTGAAATAGGTTAGGTTCCGGAGCCATAGTATATTTCAGCTGTGGTTCTGGCTCCGGAGTCATTGTTTTAAAACTGAGGTTTTGGGTCCAGCTCCATCGTTAAGTTTTTTGATATGACCACAACTATGAAACATCAGTCCAAATGCAGTTTTGCAACTGTGGGAATCAAAACTTTAAGTACAGTATATGCAATTTAAAGGTTTGAGTTGGACACAACCTTGCTGTGGTGAGATCATCTACAAACCTTCAAGGTCTCACTTTTTTATTATTTAATACAAAACATTAACTGAAGAAATCAATACTAAACAAAAAAAATTTTTACTTTTTTATTACTTAATACAAAGCATTAACTGAAAAATTAAACAAAAACTTTTACTTTTTAGTTATTATTTAATACAGCATTAACTAACTAAAAAATTCAAACTTAAATAAAAATTATTCTGAATATAAAGCTAATTGAAAATTAAATGCAGATCACAAATAATGAAAAAATTTTTAAAAATTATATTTAAAATGAATTTGTTCTCAGGAACAATATTGCCTCTACCAAATCCTCTTTCATTGAAGCTCGCAGGTCTGAACGAATAATACAAAGGGCCAAAAACAATCCTTTCACACTAAGTTGGGTTGGAGGCAATGCAGTTACTGTATATGCTACATTTTGAATTATTTGTATTAAATAATAACAAAAAAAGTGGGACTTTAAAGGTTTGTAGATGATGATCTCACCACCTTTTTAAATTGTTATATTGATGCTTGTATTATACTAATTTATATATATAAAGTTTCAATAAAAAAATTTATTTTGGCAAATGGCATTAATATATTGGTAACTAAAAATCAAAGATCATGCAATTGATTTCAAATTTTTATTAGATTTTAAGTGCTAAAGTCAGGGAAGGCTTGTACACAGATTATGCATTTTTACTGATTTTTAAACTCTAAAGTTGGGGAGTCGGCTTATATTCAACTATATATGACAGATGATTAGGAGCTGGAGCCAGCAGAAATTTTAATGGCTCCAGCTTTGGCTCCACTGAATATGATCAGCTGAGTTCTAGCTCCAACTCCGGCTCCTCCAAAACTTTCTGGCTCCAGGCTTCAGCTCGAGCTTCCCAGCCCTGTTTGTATAGTTTGTGGAGCTCAGAGTTTGAGAACATATAAGAGTCCCAAAGTTTTTATACAAAAATTACAAAAATCATTTAAATAATAATCCTAAATAAAAAAATCATAACTGCATCAAAAAATATATAGATCAAATTCTAGTTAATCTATAGATATTAGTTCTGTTATGTATGCTCTGAGAATTAATTCAACAATGGAAGTCCTGAACTCTTTCCTTGAAAAAGAGAGCTGTAGAAATCAAGTTTGAGAAACACTGTTCTGGTCAAATCGGCTGTATATCAACACACCGTTTTTATTTTTAACCATTTTTTTAAATATATTGTGGTGATCTGAAAGTTTATAGAAGTACAGTATTCATGATTTTATGGAGTTATCTACTGTATTCAATGCATTGTTTTACATTAAAACTCAAAATCTTGTTAATGTTATCTAAGGTAATCTTGGTATTATCTAGTGATTTCAGTTAAAGTTGATAATTATGAATTAATTCTGAACTTTAGTTAAACTGTACGTTATCTAGTTAGTCTGTTTTGGTAATGTCAACATTGCCAATAAAATGCAAAATCATAGATTATGCAGAGTATGCAATCATAAAGCTTTATTAAAAGCAATGGTCCATTTTACTAAATTCTTATGAAATAAACACCAAAACTGCTTCTTTCTATTATCACAGTTCTGAGAAAAGCACTATAAGCAGTATA
>WUQG02015811.1:0-11652 GCA_011317285.2 Androctonus mauritanicus | reverse complement strand
CTGTTTGGCTGAGAGCAGGCATTACCCACAGTGTCTTCCTGTAGAGTTGGGGAATAATGATATCGAATTTCCAAATGTCCCATGCATGAATTTTCCACGCGATAGACCTTGCGATCCATGCTCTGCCGGTTAGTATCTAGATTAAAATCTATTATAATTAATGCAAAATTTCCCAAAGTTGATGAAAGAATGCACAAGCTTACTATAATTACAGTAAGAGAACATTTAAATGCAAAAACAGCAGCAATAGACTGCTCTCAAGTTTATGGAGCAGTAGAAGAAGATTTTATGTTTCTCAGAACCAAAATCGGAAATGGTAAGCGCATTTTATAACAGAATTTGGATAAATATACACCAAATAGTTTCAAGTATTTATTTTTTTTGTTTTTTAATGCAGGAAAAATGAGAGTTACTCCTATAAAAGGAGTAGGAGATGTTCCTCCTCCTATGAGAGATCCCACCAATGATCAATGCACCCGAAAAGAAGATGGATTCATATGTCCTATGACAGGTATTCAGAAAATTTATAAAAATTCACAAATACTTTTTGAACATGTGCTTGTAATTTATGTTTTGCAAATTATACAGTTTAGCAATCCAAAATCAAGGGCAACCATTAAACTATGTGAATGTGATATTTTTAAACATATGCTTTTTTTACAGGCGATATTCGAAGTAATCAACATCCTTTATTACTGACCATCCATACTCTTTTCTTGAGATTCCATAATTTTGTTGTTGATAATCTTCATAAAGTGAATCCTCATTGGGATGGAGAGACACTCTTTCAAGAAGCAAGGTAAAAGAAGAAGGAAATGGGTGATTTTTAAATTATCTTTTTATGGATTCTTCTTCAGAATGATTTGACTGTTTCAGGAGGATCCTTGGAGCCGTTTTCCAGCATTTTGTCTATTGCCATTATCTACCGTTAGTAGTAGGAAGTCGCTTGGCAACAGAGCACGGTTTTTGCCTAGATGAAACAAAATACGATAATACATTAATCCTCAGAATGTTTAATGAAATCCCAACAAATGTTTTTAGATTTGCTCATAGCAATATCCCCGACGAATATCTTTTAATATCAAAAGATGGTAAACTTGGAGCATTAGAAGTTAAAGAGTTTTACTTTGATCCTAGACCTATCTTGGATGGATATATGGAAGACATCATTAGAGGAAGCGTCGTTCAAAATCAAGAAGAATTTGATAGGTGTGTCGAAAGAGTTGCAAGAATGAATCTTTACAAAAGATTCATTACTGCTCTAGACCTTCCGGCTATTAACATACAGAGAGGTAGAGAACACGGATTGCCAGGTTATACAGCTTATTTAGAGTTCATCTTTGGCGTAAAGATATCAAGTATCGATGAACTACCCATAACAGAAGAGTGTAAAAAGAAACTGAAGTTTTTATATAAGTGAGTACGTTATCTTATTTTAATTTGCTTAAAAAATTAATAGTATGACCACACGAAATACTATATAAAACTGCACTTTAATAATTTCACTACTTCGATGACGAAATAATGACATCACTGTTACGATAACGTTTCAGGCGCCATATTGAAACAGCGTGGCGATATCAATGACCTTATTATTTTCTTGAAGTCATTGGCCGAGCGAAGTGAGTGTAGCCCGAATTTGAATCAAAGCAAATCATTGATATTATGAATTTACTATTTATATTATTTTTGGATCACTTCAACTTATGTTCAGCAATATATATATATATATATATATATTTTAAGGTTTATGAGTATCTCCAACAGTTATTTCTAAAAAAGATTCTATTATTTTTCAAAAATGAGGGCATATCAGTAAGAAATTAATGAAAAACTGCAACACTGCATAATATATATAATTTAAATGCATTATTTTTTCAAAATATTTCATTTTCAAGAAAAAATACACTTATAACAATGTTTGTTGCCATCTTGAAATTTTTGATAGAATCCCCCTGGTGATTATAAACAGTAATAATTTTTAATTATTAAAATTAACAATAATTTATTATTATTGTACAAGAAGAATTTAATACATTCTATTAACTTTTTAATTTATTTCATCTTCCGTTTAAAACACCTATAACATTGTTTCCTACGGAATAATTAAGCAATTATTGCATATCCAAACATATACTACATTAACTATTAGCATAATCATCAATTGGGTAATTAATTATAATAGAAACATTATTAGAAACATTTAATCATACAAATAACTTTTTAGACATGTTCAAGATATAGATCTGTTTGTTGGAATGTTATGCGAAATTCCGGAAAAAGATGCCATAGTTGGCCCTGTATCTGCATTCATAATTGCAAAACAATATTTTATTCTGAAATACGGAGATAGATATTTTCATACTCACGTAGGAGAAAGTGGATCCTTTACCAAAGGTAACTTATAGCTGTCCGTTCGATATTTGTCTTTGCCACATTTTATTCACGTGTTTTGTTTTTATAATATTTAAGAGCAGAGAGAAGCTATTAGAAAAACCACTATGTCGACCATAGTTTGTGCTGTAACCAAAATAACTCGTATGAATCCTGATATGTTTAGTACCGAGTAAGTTAATCAATTAAAACAATTATGTTTGTTTCTATTATGAAAATAATAGTTTCGATTAAATATAATGTTATTTTTTTTCTTTTAATATTGCAGTAGCATTCCAGTTCCCTGTAGCCAAATTCCAAGGCTAAACTTCCTGCCATGGAAAGAATAAATTGTTTAAAAAATGTACTAAATTTTATTATGTAATTTTTAAGTTTATAAAATATATTTATTAAAGAAAAACTTTTTTATTCTCAATCATTATAAAATATTCGGGATACACTCGTTTCCTTTGGTCACTGACATTAATAGAACTACGAAATTTATAATAATAGCATGATGTAATGTCATTGTAATCTATAGCAATCACTAATCACTAAAAGGTCGTTGCCAAACGTAACATGCTGGTCTGTCATACCATGACAAGATTTACATGGGAACTTGTGTTCGAGGGCGTTGCAGAAGGAGGAGTTAGTAAACTGATTCATCCTTCTCCTGCAACGTCCTCGCCTGAAATGATCATGCTTCTCACTCTCCCAAAGGCCTGCGAACATCGCTCTCTGGCGGTCGCCGTTCACATTTTCGGACACAAGTTCCTAAGTAAATCTTGTCTATCATGGTATGACAGACCAGCATGTTACGTTTAGCAACGATGTTTTGAGACACTCTGTGTATGTAGCATATTGTCTAACTTCTTCAATATAAAAATCAAAGGATCCCTTAACGGGGCGCAAGAGCTCGCTACATAATATTATAATAGAAAAATATCTGTAAATTGAATGAGGTTTCTTTTAAATGGAAGATTATTATTTAGAAGGTTATAGTTAAAGTTTTCTTTGACCGAGTCATAGGGGTTTACAATGTGCACATACAGTTAACGTCACAATGAAAAAAAAACGTGAAGAAACATTCAACAGCAAAAGCTATAATGGGTTGATTTTGATGTGCGATATTATTTTCGACTTTGATAAGCATCAGTTCATAATTTATGTAGAATATGTTGATATTTATATAAAGAATTCCGTGGAAGTTTTATCTCAACAGATGACACCACTTTACACTCAGTAAAAGTACTAAATGGCAGGGCGAAAAAAAGCTCTTCTACAGGCTGCCACTCCTGCGGCGGGGTCAGCCATATTATGGAGGACGAGGATCGACGGCTGGGTCCGGACACCATGATAAATATTTTCAAGAGATGGGTCCCGAGACTCGAACCCGGGTACTTCCACAGTAGAAAGCGGAAGCGTTTCCACACGGCCATGCCGTGGAAATTTTATTTTAATATCAAAACAATAAAGTTGCTTCTCGATTATCTTCTAAATAAGGAAATATTTTTAAAAGTGTGTTCTGATTGAAGTCATTTCAATTTAGTCGCCTAGGTTGAATTTAAAGTAATGCATTAAATAATTCTTCTTTTCCTTGAAAGTATTCAAAACTCGAGTTTGTTTTTGAATTATGACCGGGGTTTTTCTCATCATCATATTTTTCCTTCATCTTTTCGAATTTTGAATGAAAAGTCGAAAAAATATGTCATTTTAACCCATTGTATTAAGTCGGTCGAATTGGCCGCGTGGAAACGCTTCGGCTTTCCATTCTGGAGGACCCAGGTACTGAGTCTCAGGTTCTACCACTTGAAAATATTTATCATGGGGTCCGGGCCCGACCCGTCGATCCCCGTCCTCCACAATCCGGCTGACCCCTCCACAGGAGTGGGCAACCTCTGAAAGGACTTATTTCGCCCAGCCACTTACTGAGTGGAAAGTGGCGTCATCTGTTGACAAAAAAAAATACCAGTTCACTTTCTTAAAATACGAGATTAAATAAAACATCATTGATAATAGTAATAACAAAATTTTATCCAAATTATTAATATTTAGTTATTATTACCGACAAATATACCTATAAACCAAGATAATCAATAACAGAGTACTTAGTAAGTATTTTCTTTATAAATTGCGAGGACCAAAAATGGCGAATGAGCATAACTCTTATTTAGAGCCCTAGATTATATGACGCATAAAGACGTCATACTAACAGTGTTGTAAGATCATTGATGATGCCATCCCGTGATGTTAATAGAACCGTGACATCATTGGCCCAAGAAACTGAACACTGCTCGATTAGCTTATAAAATTAATCATGACGTTTAATTTCCCTTATGAACAAACTCATAAACAAGATGTTGCAAATTTTATTGTAAAACAATTTCATAAATATTTGTTATCTATTCTTATATAGTATCCATATATTTTTCGACTTTTTTTATGTTAGGTAGATTTCTGATTTAGCCAATGGAATTAGACAAAATATTTAAATAACATAACGCATATTTGACAGAAAATACTAATCAAGGCTGTCAGGTTAAAAAGTTTAACACATACATTCCAAGAAATATTAAATAATTTAGTTACTGTAAAAATGTATCATTCAGTCGATAGATGGCGCGATATGTCAAATGATCTATTCCAAGCCTATACCGTTTACCTCATTCTTCAGCCTTCCTGTTGACCCCATCGCGGCTATTGGCGAGCCGTGATAGGATTTAAAAAGTGGATTTCGCCATTGCATCGCGTAATTCAAATCAATCAAACGTTGTTTTGACATAACTCAGACATATTGACAAAATTGGCGTTCCCCTTTTAAAATGGCAGTCAAAATAATAGAATTTTTGCAGCATAAAACCTTCTAATCCCTGCTGAGACAGTATTTCTTCAATTCTCACTTTAAACTTGGAATTTCTCAAGGAATTTTACTGTTTAAATCATTTTTGCAGCACAATTAACACAAAAATGGTGATATGAATATACATCTTTGAAGAAATAGGCAGGAAAATGCCTATTCTATTCATTACTGTTTATTTCTTCGTTTTTCTCTATACAATTTTGGTTTTCGAACGTTCTTTGTATACCAAAAATTGCTTTATGCATGAATGGCTTTTGCAACAAAATAAAATTTCTCGTCGTTTTAAAAAGTGATTTATTGATTTATGAATGTTTATAAAAGATTATTATCTTTGCAAAAAAATACTAAAATAATATTTTTATAAGCATACAACTCTTTCAGAGTGGAATAAGTAAGTCACTTGCATTAGCATCACCCTATATATAATATGCAACTTATCAACAATAAGCAAATTAGTTTTAGCTGCTCAATATGATTTTGTGATTTTAAATAAACAATCTACTGCAAAATTTCAATTAATCCTGGATATTACGTTGCACAGATTCTTTGAAAGATATTGTATACAGTAAAATATTCTCACGTACACTTTTCTGATATTGGATTTTTTTCTATTGCAATTTAAGAACTTGGACTGTAACCATTCATACAGAAAAATGAAAAAAGTGTTTACAAAAACTTCATTCAGTGAAATTATGAAGATAAAACTACTAGAGTGTAGTTAGTTAAAATAATAATGGTTAGATAATTCAAGCTTTGCATTCATTAATTTAAAATACAGACGTTCCTCAAGTTACGAACAATAATTTATAAATATTCTTCAATAATTCTAAGTAATATGATAGAAAATTGTTCTAGTAAACAATATAATGTAAAAGTTACCAATTAGTTAACATGTTACGGTAGTATTTCAAGATAGCAGCGATTATACCAAATATTTCTCGCTTTATATTTGAAACTTTTCATTAAAATCTGTTAAATAAGAAACTTTTAATGGTCCAGTTGTGAAACATATTACAAAATACAACATATTTTGATACTTTTTGCAGCCAAAATAACAAAAATTTTTTGAGTTACCAACAAATCTTACCTACGAATTATGTTCGTAATTAGAAGAACATATTGTAAAATAATATTTCAATAATTTGATGCACATCAGCGATACAAACCATTTTGAGATCTAGATATCATTGAGGAAACTTGGAATGAGTTTATGGGATTTTAATATGGGTTGCCTAAACAGAATGCAAATTTTATTCGATCCATCTATAGAATTTTGATGCCAGTACACAGTTTGATCTGAAAAGTATCTTGATTTTAGTATGATTTAAACTAGATCATAGACACTGTTTTTAAATTTGTTGTATCATGATAAATTGTCAGCTATATAAATTTCATCTATATTATGAATATATCGATGGCGAAAAACTTGTTCGTCAGATTTAGAGATAAGATCAATAATTCCAACAATTAGGCAATTAATAATTAAAACAAAGTTAGCTGACAGATGACAAAAAAATTATATGACAAATCACAGGATTAGAAGACAGATGTCAAAAAAATTATACGACAAATCACAGAATTAGAAGACAGATGACAGAAAAGATTAAATGACCGATAGTAGGAAAAAAAATTAATGCCAGTTATGAATTAGCGTCAAATAATCTTTATATAACTTTATTTATGTAGAATACTTAATCTTTATATACTTTTTTAATGCCCTTAATAATCAATTAAACAATCAAAAACAAGCAATGTATTATTTCAAACGATGGAAAAACTTGTGCACAACTTTCACTAATTTTTTTTAAATCATTATTTGTTCTATATCATTATTATTGATAAATTTATAGATGCAACTTTAGGAAGAAAATCCCCTTATTCCATATAGTCATCTATGAATTATCTAATATAAAAGCCGTAGAATAAAATCTTAAAAAAATTTTTTTTGGAGTAACCTGATGCACTGATGCAAAAAATGGTCTGATGCAAAAATTTTTTGGAGTGGCGTATCTACATACCTATAGCTATGAGGCTCGAGGCGGAAGTCTCCCTGGGGCTCCGCTAATTGGACTGATCACCATACAAAATGTCAACACTTTTTTATATTCCTATATATACCTACATATATTTAAAATTTAAGGTTCTTCGGAGGCTTCCCTGATTAGAGGCCCTGGGCGGTCCGCCCCCTCCGCCCCCTCGGTACGCTACTGGTCTGATGATAGAAAATTATAGATCGATTTAAACTACTGTATATAACTTATAAATAAACTGAAGAATTAATACGAAAATTTAATCTTTTGTAGTAAATAAAGGAAAGTTTCATATAGACTGCTACTGAAACAGATCATTGAACTCATCTGGTAGTTCAACGATCTGTTTCGATTATTAAGTACAATTGGTTAAAGCGGAAGGATAATTGTTTTAAGAAAACGAGTGCAGCGTTATGTTTCCAATATAAAGCTGGTCTAGTTTTCCCAAAACAACTATTTCTTTCTTTGAAAATCTGTATAAATGATCAAATTTCGGGAAAGTTTTCAGAAAAACCATTTCCTCATTTTTTTGTCAACAAATGATGCCACTTTCCATTCAGTAAGAGTACTAAGTGGCGGGCCGAAACAAGCCCTTCCACAGGCTGCCCACTCCTGCGGAGAGATCCGCCGGATGGTGAAGGACAGGATCGACTGGCCTGGCCCGGACCCTATGATAAATATTTTCAAGGGTGGACCACTTCCTCCATTCTTCTATTTCATCAAGCAAAATAAGACGGTAAAATGTATAGATAAGATATTATGCATATTTAATTACCTATTAATATTCAATCGAGTCGGATGAAATCGTCAATTTTCATTGTTGCTGATTATTAATTTTCGAAGTTAATATTCACGAAGCAAAATTTTGTTCAAGTAAAATTTAGATGAAAAATTTTATTGTGATAACGATAATTTTATTTTGTCTGCTATATTTTAATATAGTATCTATAAGTTCTAAACTAAGCAGTGGGACATTTCCATACCCAATAAGAGTCGCTCATATCCATGCTGATGTCAATCATCAGCTACAGGATGAGTTCAATGAGCCGGGCCCGGACCCTTACTAAAAAAATAGAAGTGCTATGCTTCTACCCTGGAGAATCCGGGAATTGAAACCGGATTACTAGGGTGGAAGCATAGCACGCATCCATCCGGACGACTATATAACACTATTGTTTGTAAAACACATTAAATAATAAATTGCAGAATTTTAGATGTTATTCACTTACTGTGAATTTATTATTTTTCTGTGACAGTTTCGAAAATTTCAATTATTTTTCATATTTCGAATTAATATTTTCTAATAGCCACCATGCTTTAAAGGGACTACGTGAGACTGTCAAAATTAATGGGAATGTGTCTTTGATATTAAAAAATGATCACTTAAAATTTGAATTCTGTGTGATTTTTGGTCCGTAAAGAAATATTTTAGTAGAGTAGAAGGATAATGTGAATGTTTAGTACTATGTATCGCAATTACTATTATTATTATTATTTGTAAACAAGTTAAAATTGATGAATCGATTATTTTATCCACTTCCCATTAATTCGATTTTAAACACTGAAAATGGCCCAAATCGGTTCATTAATCTGATCAAAACTGGATCATTAATATTAGGTAATGATCCTTATGGTGATGATGTAACAAACATATTTTTTTGACAAGAGATGACATCATTTTCCATTTTAGTAGAACACTGAGTGACCGGGCGAAACAAGCCCTTCCACAGGCTACCCACCCCTGCGGAGAGCCGGATTGTAGAAGACGGAGATCCACGGGCTGGGTCCGGACCCCATGATAAATATTTTCAAGGGATGGGATCCGCGACTCGAACCCGGATCCTCCAGATTGGAAATCCGAAGCGTTTCCACGCTGCCAATCTGGCCGACTAACAAACATATTGAAAATGATTAAAATCGGATCATTATTTTAATAATGATCCTGATAATTGATAATATTGAACGTGATCAAAACAGGATTATTATTAAAATAACAATCATGTTTGATCATTTTCAAAATGCTTAATATTGATGTAAAACAGTAATCAGATTTTGCTCATTTTTCAATATGGTTGATAATTTTGCTTGACTTTTTACGTTTTCACTTAGTGATCCCAATAACTTGTGCGAAATTCATCCAGATGGTATAATATTTATGCACAGTTCAAACCGAAATAAATTCATAATCCATTTTATTCCATTCTGGAAAGGAAAGCCCGAAAATCGCTAAAAATAAACAGGTTTCGTAGAAAATACAGCATGGTACTTATTGCTCGTATATAGGACACTCCCTTCCTTAATTTATATCATTCTGAAAAGCAGAAAACGACTTTCCAGTAAACTTAACCTTAAATATATTTAAACCAGAAACGATAACAATCAGATTTTTTCCTTCTTCTTTTTTTTTATTACTCGATGTATGGAATTAGTTGCCATATTTTTATCAGAAGTCGGAGGATTATTTGTTATTGCTGTGTTGCCGCTTTAGCAAATTCTCCGTTAGTAAGTATGTATATTATATATACCGTATATATAACTTATATATATATATATTTTTTTTTTTAAAGTAGTTCTTTAATAATTAATTAGGATTGATGATAACTTCTTAAGTTTAGTACTTAAGAAGGTGCAATTAACCTTAATTTTATATTAGATAAACAGAATAAATAATAAAGTTCATTTTTATCTTAATATAAATCTTATAATAGAAAAATCTTAATATAAAAGAGGCGAAGGAATCACATTGTGTGGTTCAATATTAGTAAAATATTTATAGAAAGAAAAAATCGTGCATAGAAAGATAATAAAATTATTAATTCAGCAATAATTGCTAACTTATATAAGAAACCATTTTTAAATTATTTAACGAATGAACGAATTCATTTTCTGTAAACATAGATATAATCCTATATTCAGTGGCATACTTACAGCATCGAGGCTCGGGGTAGAAGTCTTCCTGGGGCTTCCTTAATTGGAATGATCACCATATAAAATGTCAACACAAATACTGTATATAATTAACATTTATTTAATCAAAATTGCGGAATGAGGGCGGAAGTATAGCTAGAGTGAGGGAAAACTGCCCATTTTTTATGAAATTATAGCATCAGTGCTTCTAACATAAACTTTTAAACATAAACACGGCACATTTATATGTAATCATCCTCCCAGAATACAAAGTCCCTTTTTTATATTTCTACATATAGGTACATATGTAGAAATATAAAAAAGGGACTTTAAAACTTAAGGTTCTTCGAAGGCCCTCTCGACCCTTCCCTTGGTACGCCACTACCTATATTGATATATTTTTCTTACAATTAACATGAATACTTCATATTTTTCATTATAGAAGTTTATTTTCTATAGCCTAAATCACGCGGTATATCTGATGAAGTTTCGATACGGAAATCTTATTTAATAGTCTAAATTTAATAATCTGATATTTCTCAATGGATAAATTGTTCTGTACCATCATCGATGATTCTATCTCTGTTCATCACATCATCTATCATTATCAGATTATTTCTCTGATATATAAAATAATCAAAATAATGACATTATTAAATCAATTTATATGTTCAGCACTCCCATTCTTTTATCATATTCGGTATATTTCCACAATTCTTATCTTGGACACGACATGATAGGAAGAGAATAGTAACAAGCACAAGAATGCAATATGATATAGCATCAATACATATGAATTAGCTTGGATAATATATATAAATATAGGATGTTAGCTTTGCTATTATCCGTGTGATAGGATCACATAATGAGCAGTAAGTTCAATTCCATTATTGATTTATTCAGCTTGAGGAATAATTAAAAAAAAACTAGAAAGAATCCTGTACTACTATAACATATTTTTATCAGATAATTATAAATTTAATATTTATTTCTCTATTTAAGCTTTAATCCAATTGGCAAACTTTAACTGAAAATGGTCAAAATCGGATGGTTATTGTATCGTTAATATGGTCAAAACTGGATCATTATTACTAACGGTAAGTAATGATCTTTGTGATGATGTAACAGATATATTGAAAATGATCAAAATCGGATAATTGTATTTTAATTAGACAGATTCAATATAAACTGAAAAATTCTTCAAATACTCTAGAATATATTAGCACTGATAAATATTTTTGAAATGATCTATAAACTCTACAAATACTCCAGTTATGTTCAGTTATACTTAACTGGTTGAAGATTATAGGTATTAAGACTCTTTGAAGGTTATAGGCACTGGAGGACATACAACTATCGAGGCCCCAGTTTTCCACCCCTCTAGCCATACGCCCGCCCTCATGCCGCAATTTTGATTAAATAAATGTTAATTATATATTTATGTTGAAATTTGTATGGTGATCATTCCAATTAGGGGCCCCA
>WUQG02015800.1:0-11653 GCA_011317285.2 Androctonus mauritanicus | reverse complement strand
TCCACTCTGGAGGACCCGGGTTCGAGTCTCGGGTCCCACCCCTTGAAAATATTTATCATGGGGTCCGGGCCCGGCCTATCGATCCCCGTCCTCCACAATCCGGCTGACCCCTCCGCAGGGGTGGGCAGCCTGTGGAAGGGCTTGTTTCGCCCGCTACTTAGTGTTCTACTAGAATGGAAAGTGGCGTCATCTGTTGACCAAAAAAAAGCTAGCCTCATCACCTGTCCTTATCCGAAACGCGCCGTTCAAAGCAAGGCTTAACGCCTGTCAATTTTGTCAATCGGGCTCGCGTGCTTCATAAATTAAACAGATATTTTCTCCATATTAACTATTGGCTTTTATATTATGGGGCACATTAAAGTACCAAAATGCTTCTGCGGGTTCCGATGCGCCGTTTGGCCACCGCGACGAAAGAGAATTATGGTAACATTGTGGTCAGGACGCCGATTATCCTCTAAGTACTACACCTCTAAGTACTCTAAGTATACATATGCATTGTACAATGAGTGCCATAAAAGGGAGTTAATTGCACATATCCAGAGAGTTATAAAATTTAAATATATATAAAATACTTGCTATAAAATAAAACTATAAAAATTTATTTTCCGTGATATATGTTCTTTCGATTTATTCTGATAAATATTAAATTAAATTTTTATTTGGGTTCGGGATTATTTTGGAGAATATTGTCTCATTATGATAATTAAAAATTTTTATATACTGTAAATATATCCTGAATGGAGGGAAGACGATCAACTTTTTTCCCCGACTCTAAAACTCTTAAAGGGTACAATAAATTATTTAGTGTGTGAGTCCATGACAAAATTTTACGGTAATTCTTTTGCTGTTGCCTTTTTAATATTTTATAGAGTTCAATCATATATCTGTAAAGATTTGATGCAATTTATGCCTCCTGTCTTTATATGTTGTGTTGCAAGTTTCAACCTTTTTTGGACCAAACATATCTGCTTGGATATGTTTGGTCCAATATACGTTCATATGGTATAATTTATGAAAACAAATCAAATTTGAACAAATCTATATTCGGCATCTAATCTCGAAAGAAAACTTGCCATTCTTTTTCTTTGATCAGATGAGATGCAACTTTTAATCACGTGAATTAATATGGCTACATTAGAACGACATTAAAAGCAAAGTATTCTTCAATTTAAAGTACAGGCAACAATAAATATATTAGTTTCACAATGCCGATATTATTACGATCAATAATATTAGTTCAAACAATGACTGTATAATTCTTAAATGAAAATTCCATCTCTTTTTGGGAATTTTTCGATTTCTAGTGCAAGTGGTTTATATACGAATATCATATGTACTCGTGTATAAACCAAGGAATCTTTTCCAAAACAAATTTTGAAGAAGGAGGATCAACTTCTACATGCGGAATCAAAGATTGGAAAATTTTTGAAAAGATAGTAAGATTTGCTTGTTCAATCGTGGCATCATACAGAATATATATTTCTAACATAGATCGTTTGATAACAGCCACCTTCTCTATTTTTGGCGGTCTTATAGGAGGCTTAGATAACCATATTCTATCGCCACTTGTTGAATACTAACAAACTAAAGAAATATAGGCTACTCCACAGATACCATCTTATCCCAATTCACTATACGTTATAGTCAATGATCTAATATTATATATAACCGATCAAACAACCTTGTAGCAGATCCAGCAAACAAATACTCGTTTAAAATTATAAATGTTATTTTGTCCTATTATTTACTTATTAAGTATTTAAAATATTTTATAAATTCTTCCTTGAATTTAAGGCGTTATTAGAGAATATTCCCTCTACCAAGAGACATTATATTTATTTTCGTCAATTTATGGTAATTTTTCATGAAACATAATAGCCGCCATGAATATTATTGCATTATGCTTCAAAATTACACCCAGTAAGTTAATATAAAATATCATCAAGAAAAAATACAGCTATATCTTCAGATTTTAAGGATTAGTGATAATTTTTAAAATATACCTGAATGTTAATGAAGATTTCCCTTCAAAGAATATATTTAAAATTATAATCGGAAAAATCAATATAAAGGAGTGCAATAACTTTAATGGAACTATACATTAAACACTTATTTTTCGATCATTTTATAAACAAAAAACAATCAAAAGAAATGCATTTTTCCTCACATTTCATTAATAACTATTACCATATTCACTTTAGATGTAATAAACTTAACTTATCGGCTGCCTACAAAGTACAAGCAACCATCGGAAAACGCTGTTTCCTATAACATAATTTCTCTCTAACATTGGGAAAACCCTCATAGAACATCGCACTTCTGCAACACCGGTTAAAATAACACATTTAGTAAATTACATTTACTTTACTACAACACAAAATATTTTTCATTCATTTTTGAAAATTCCCATTATGTAAAACGAAACATGCATTAATTGCAATCGTTGGGAAAATTAGCCATAAATGCAGTTTCACCATTTTGCCGTCAGAGGAACGATATGCAGTAAATTTTCGATTTCAAATTGAATCAATTGCCCTTCATTGAATATTCTGTGTTCTAAACGTTCCAGTTCTTGGAAAAAGTCACCAATGATTGATATACATTTTTCCCATTAACAGAATTAACATAATTCTAACGGTAAATGATTTATTTCGGATGCAAGCGTCTTTTGGTTTACTCATTTTATATCAATCACCAACGTAATCGATAAAAGATTAAAATTAATAAACACAGTTGTTCACTCGCCACCTGATAACTGATCCATGAAAAGATGTGGGCGATCAATAGAGGTTCCCACAGGCAATGTCCTGTAGCTTAGTATCTACAATGTGCTGCGTAAACTCCATAGAAACAATAGGTCAAAGTCGACCAAAACAGCTCAGTTAGCTGCCGTTATCAAAATATAGCGATACCAAGCTTCAAAGATAACCCATTTCATATTGAATAACCTTACTTCTTCCAGACTTGATTCATTTACAGTTATATTTTACACTATATTTTATCTTCATTATGAACACATTAATATGAAACATGTATTATAAAAAAAATGGAATATTGCGACACAATAAAAAGATACAAAAATTACTGCTAGCAGATAAGTAACAGATTAAAAACATTTGTAAAAAGTAATTCAGACGTAACTGTTGGAGATAGCTAATAGATTTCATGAGGACATTACCAAACCGGACCTTAATGCCTTATAAACGCAAACTACAGTAATAAAATTTTGGAAAATCAATATTAAAAATGATCATGATTCTTGCAGTTTTCAATATATGCAGAATATATAACAATTTAATTACTTTTTATTTTTTTTCTAGTTTTCATAGAATAATTATTCCCGACCAATCCATTAATTCAAATATAACTTACCAGAAAGTAATACGAGAGAAAAAACCAGCTGAATCGTAAGGGTTTCGTTCTTGTGGTTCTTGCATGGTAGTATGTCATTAGAGTATAATTTTTTAGATATTGTTAGCAATCAAATTCTCTTCTTAAGGATTAGCTTTCTTTATATTAAATTATAAACATAATTCGATCTTGACCAGAGGTCAGGCAAAGTTTAAATAACTGGATTTAATCTCTTCCTACGTCACCTAGATAAAGAAATTTGAAACATTTCAATGAAAATTTGTTTCTAACAACATATGAATTTATATATAACTTTGACAACTAAATGATCCTTTATAATGATAGTTTTGACTTTTTTTATTTTAAAAATTTAAAACTATACAAACCGATACATATATAAGTTGTATATTTATATAAGAAATGTTAGTTACTGATAAAGTATTTATATATTTTTCTAACATTTATCACCAATCATAAACATTTTAATCGTTTTATATAGTTCTTTTCTAACATTGTTTTTTTAGTATCAAAATAGGTTGCAGATTTCGACATAAATAAAATCGAAATGGATAAAGACACTTGAAAATGGGTGCATTTCAGAATATAAAAATAATTTTATATATCATCACTAGCATTCGCGAAAATAACCAAAATTTTTTAATATCTCCACTTACTTATTTATACAATTAACAATTTTTATAATTTAAACAAGAATAAATGGTGAACTTTTAAAGCATAATCAGAATGCTTTCGCTGATTTCTTTTATTATATTGTATTTTATTCCACTTTGAAAATTATGTTTAATCTATTTATTTGAAATAACGTGTTTAATAAAAAGAACGATATTTCAAAGAAATAAATTTAAACTTAATTCATAGTGAAGAAAATTCAACCTTGATCAATTCGATAATCTAGATTTATAAAACGAAAATGAGACAAATATTTATCCGTATGTGTATAAGTATACAATTAAACTTTTGTATTTCCTGCTACTCGTAAAGTAGCAGGAAATACAAAAGTTTAATTGAAGAAAGCAGAAATTTTTAATATTTTAGAGCAGCGATGTCCAACCCGTCGATGGAGGAGCGATTTTTAGTCGATCTCTTGTTTATTCCTCCTTACAAATTTAATTAATACTGAAAACATATAACTTATTTATCATTATTTTGTATTAATTTTTAATTCCCTTTAAGTGTATGGCTATTGTTTATTAATTTTTGTTAAAATTGTCAAATCAATAATTTTCTTATCATTTAGAAGTATATCATGAAAAGTATCCAATATTAACTGATATTTTGCAAAAAATGCTGTCGTGTTTCGGATCGGTTTACTTGTCAGAATCCGTTTTTTCAAATATGAACATCATAAAAGATCAAGAAATCAAAATTACAAATGATCGTTTGAATGATTGTCTGTGATTGATCACTTTTTTTATATCAACTGACTATGAAAATATTTAGAGCTTCAAATAATGCCAAATTTACATAAACTTTTTTTTAATCAACAAGCATTTCCTATAACTTACGAGTTTATAATCGTTATTATTATTTTTTTAATTTTGGTTTTCCAAAATACAGAAATAAATAATTTATTCCAATATACTTCTTTTATGTGTTGAAGTGATAAATAAATTTTATAAATACACAAATAAAGTTTCAATTTCTTTAAAGTTTTAAGGCTGGGAAAGTTGGTTCTCCCAAGTGAGTGAGTGAATTAAACTGATATGTAATTAAATATCAGATGGGGGAGCTCCTTGGGTTGGGGGAACGTATCTATATAAGAGTGGATCGTCGCTTAGTTTAGTTTAGGAAAGTAGCTCGCATAACAAAAAAGATTGAACACCAATGTTTTAGAGGGACAGAGAATCGGTTTGGAAAAATAAGAAAATAGAGAATTCTATTTTGTTATTTTTATGAATTAATTTTCTAAATTATTTATAATTAAATTATGCTAATTTTAAAATTGTTACAGATCGATCACCTGAATGCTTTGTGGTAAAAATATCTCTTCATTACTGACTGAAATAAGCATACGCAAACGAAGGAACATCTGGAGATTAGAAAATTAAAACTGATCTCAAATATCATGGATATAAGATTTGGGATTAATGATATTTACTTCATTAATATTTAAACGAAAATGGAAATCTGAGAAAATTCACGTAACATATAACGAATTTGATGATTATTATTTCATTAAAAATGGCGAATCCAAATATGCCAGCCGGAAACTCAACAAACTATTTAATTCTGGAACATTTTGATAACAACTGTGGAGGATCTATCAAAACAATTTCAAATTTTACTGTCGATTAGACTGGACATGGTCACATTATGTTTGGTTAGGTAAATCGCCATATCGCACGTGGGATATTAGTAATTGCGATCGAGATTCCTCCTGTCGAGAAATCTCAAGATTTGCAAGAATATTTTATTCCCCATTCTCAAGAAATTATTATTATTATTATTTCTTCGAGATTTCCAATTCTCGAATAAAATTCTTATAAATCTCGGAAATTAAAAAAAAAGTTCTGCCAATTTGTATCCTAAAAATTCACAGTGATTCATTAATCATTTTTCCCTGTTTTGACCCAGTGCCGTCTTCCAGTTATTAAAGTAAATGAATAAGTTATGTTGTTTATCATCACATCTATTAATTTTATATTTCAAAAAGAAAATTATCCAAAACTAATCAAAAATTATACTTAAAACAGATATATAAATCTAAAATAACACATAGATCAATAAATTATATGGAAATTTTTCATTTTATTTCAATTTTAAAGATTTGTATTAGTGTAAATCTGCCATGTTATGCCGTAGGCAGCTTCACTAATCAAAAAAAAAAAAAATGCAAATCGGTATAAAACTCTTCAGAATGATTTTAGAAAAAAATGATCTAACAAGTAAGTCAAAATAATATTCGAAACTCTCCCTTAATAAAAATAATGTATATTTTTATCTGAAGATGTAGTTCTGATAATGTATTTTAAAATTACCTGAACTGGAAATAAACATTTGAATGGTAAGTAGTATATAGCAGAGGTTATAGGACACACATTTTTTAAACTTAAAATTGCAAAATAAGGTCAATTTTTTTAAGTTTTGAAATTCAGCATAAAAATTACAAAAATCGAACTATTTTTAAAAAAGATAAAATTACTCATATTTAATTAAATTAAACTTATTTAAAATTATTTTTCGATAAAAATCGCATGAAATAAAAAATGCGTTATTTTTAATAGAATACTTTTTTATATATATGTAAAAGATAACACGCCAATATTTTTTTTTTTTAAAGATAACATTAAAATTATGCTATCTGTACATTTATATAAGATAGAAGCATAAAAATGACCTAAGCAGCTTTCATTATGTAATCCTAACATTTATCGTTTACATAACTTTTATAATGTAAAATATATTTATCCTTATATTACTTTCCTCAATGATTTATCAGATAATTCTTTTTCGGTTTATTTAAGATAAAATTCTCTTCCGTCATTTGCAACTAGTAATTTTGCAATTAATGTATGATCTTTAAATTTTGTATTAATTTTTCTCAAACTTATTATATTTTCCAGGTTCTATATTTTTTAAATGTTCAACTTTAGATTTAATGCTCAGGCTATTGAATTCTTCCATTTATGATTTTTTTTTTAATTTTTATAAAGGCTTTTCAAATTCTAATCAGTATTTATAAGCTGCTTCACAATGGTCTTTTCTCTTATTTCGTCATTGTACAACTGATAATATAAATTACCATTTATACGAGGAGTTGTACAATTAACAGTTTGAATTTTCATTCGTTCGTTTCCCATTTATTTAACTAAAAACTTTATTAGATGACTAATTTAAAAAAAAAAATCATTCTAAATTATTAAATATTTATTCTTTTCTTTAACTTTTAAATTATTTTCTATATTATAATAATCACAAATCTTGTTAATAGTTTTTTTTATAATACTATCTAAAAAGCGTAGAAATAAATCTTCAGCATCTTTTGTATTAACAAAATTCAAATTATATTGCTTTAAATTATAAAATATATATATTCTACTTTTTAGCGCTTCTTTAAACATGATTATCTATTAATATCGTAATAATTTTCATCTTCAGAACTATAACTCTGACAAACAATATTTTTATTTTTAATCTGTTTAAATTATATTATATAAATTATAATAGAAAAAAATTAATGCATAAATTATTAAAAATTATACATACCTATATTCGTAACAATATAAGAGACAAGCAGAATGTGACAGATTTGTTTCGGTGTTTGATTGTCTGACACCAACATAATAATCCTAGATATTTACAAATATGCTTTTGCAGATAATCTGTGCGACTCATTAAAACGTCAACTCATTAAAATAGTTCTACCTCAGTCCTTCATTTAATTATATGTTTTCAAACATCTTTATCTTGTCCTGATAGCATCCAATTATTTTGCATAATTTGCAAGATATAGGCCTACGTAATTTATCAAAATAAACTTTATATTATGAACAGAGTCCAAATAAATGCGTATATGTTGTAGAATATCTACATTGGATAGCTAAGAAACATTTATAATTTTTATATTTATCTCTGAATTATTTTTGTTTTATTTCGTTACATGAATACCATTTTAAAATATAGGTTTTAAATAAAGAAATTCAGTTTACTTAATTTAAAACATTCATCATGTGATTTCATCAATCAATTATTGTTGAGCAATTTCATCAATAATTGATTGATGAATTTGCGATCAATTATTTGATGAAAATCATCAAATAAATGATCGAAAATTCAAAGAAATTTTTTTAAAATGTATTATATATTCCTTTTTTTTAGTAAAATCATTTCAGTATCTATTATTTAAAAATAAAAAAAGAGCTGTAGTTATAATAATATAATGCAACAACTATAACAGTATAAAGTGAAAATTATTGGAAAAAAATCCAAGAATATAACTTAAATGTTTAAATTAACTTAAAATTTAACTTTCTACTGTAGATTTAAAAAGCAGTTATTGCAATTATAAATAAATAAAAATTTACGTATTCAAATGGGCGCAACGGAGCGTATTGACTTTATACAAATCTTTGGTATTTCGCCATGTTGCTAAGAATTACGAATTTTAGAAATTCAGGAAATGACACGTTAAAATGTATTGGGAGAAAACATCTTAGTAATTACGATAATTATAAATGTCTTCTGCATTATTTTCAACAGTAATATATTACCAAGAATTGTGGTACCTATATTTTTTAACCGTAGATAAAACTGCGTAGTTTTTAGAGAACGTCACACTACGTATTTTTCAACATTTATTTATCATTCGGATTCATTCACACTGTAAAAAATGGTATTTCTTACGAACAACATTTATTGTAAATAAGTTGGAATAATTTACATTTTGTTTTGCAGATTTTCATCATTGCGTGATGTCATCCTTCATGGATGAGTATATACAATACAATTGAATGAATAAATATGAAAAATGGCATTTATTTAAACATCATTTTATCTGATAGAGGAAGCTATGAATATTTATTTATGGAATTGTGCTATAAATACTTAAGTGTTGTTATTTTTTTCCGATCTCTAATGATGTAATAAAAATATTAGCGTAAGAACTGTATAGAATAATAGTTGCGATCAAGTCTGTTTTCATTTTCTGTTTATATACAAAAAGTAATGTTGTTAATATTTTAATTATAATTTCGAATGTAATATACTTAGTAGTGGTAGAGGTAGTAGTAACAAAGGGAAGAGCCTATCAAGCTCAAGCACTGCGTCCAAGAATGGTCTATTGTGCACCCCCAATCAAATTATCACAGAACAGACCCGTCTTTAAGATAAAAGACAATATCTTCCTCAATGTTAAAGTGGCAAGGTCTTCCGGAACAAGAAAATACATCCCCAAATGATCACGCCTAAGCCACAAAAGAGCCACATATTCACACAAAATGTGAAGAGAAGTTTCCTCCTCGTACTGACATCTTCTACACATAGGGCTATCAGCAAGTCCAATCAAGTGAAGTTGTTTTCTAAGATAACAGTGTCCTGTAAGAAGCCCTGTAACAATCCTAGCTTCCTGTTTATTCAATGAAAGCAACTCCTTAGTTCGCTGAACAGAGCAGCCCGAAAGGAGAGCCTTCGCCTGCCTAACACGAGTAATCCAGAAAGTGAGATGCTGCGCTGCCAGCCAGTCCCTGACAACCCGCCCAAAAGCATCCAAACCAATGACCATGACAGGCTCAGGTCAAAAAAAGGGACGAGAAGCGTCCTCCTTAGCAAGCCTATCAGCAACCTTATGCAATATACTTAACTCTTTTACTAGCAGGACGACGACAACTCGTTTTCGGCTTGGTGACAGAATTGTCAAAAGTAAAAATTATCTAGTAAAATAAACTCCATTTATGTGAGGTTTTATTTAAGAATATAAAAAATAAAACTAACAGACATTGAATGAAATTATCTTTCTTTCGATTTTCAAAAATGAACTACTTTTTCGCACATTTTTGTAGTGAAAAAGAGATCGCTTTAAAAATCATTTACTTTACTAGAAAGCGCTTCAATATCGGTATATATTTTTCAATAAATCAATAAAAACCAACGATATGTTTAGAAATTATCGAAATTTTTTTTTGCTTTTACAGTTGGCTCAAGCAGAAAGTGCGATTAAAATATTCCAATACTTGGCCTTGGTCGCGGCGTCATTACCTGCTCCAATGCGTGGCGTGCGCCGCGCCAACATCGTGGTACTTGTATATTCTAGATTTCAACTCCGTCATCGTTTGTAATTATTCATATTTATAAACTGTTTTCTAAATTTTCGAATGGTTCAGCTTCTATAGAGAACAAGTAGTGAATTTATTCATATTAAGACTATTGCTTCTTTCTTCTGATTTTTTTAAATTAAATTTATTAAACATTCTTCATAAGCGTTGCAAAATTTTTCAATCCAGAAAAAATGCTCTTCAGTCAATTTCATACTCATACTATACTTTATTATATGGTTGTATTTCAATTATATTGGATTAAAAATAAAATCTAAATCCAACCAAATGCACAAATTCCTTATGGGATAGATCCAATCATCCCAACAAATTATGCCAAATTTACCTAAACTTCTTTTAATCAACAAGCATTTCCTATAACTTATGAGTTTATAATCGTTATTATTAATTTTTTAATTTTGGTTTTCCAAAATAGAGAAATAAATAATTTATTCCAATATACTTCTTTTATGTGTTGAATTAAAATAATTAAAATTTTGATAAATAAATTTTATAAAGAGAGAAATAAAGTTTCAATTTCTTTAAAGTTTTAAGGCTGGGAAAGTTGGTTCTACCAAGTGAGTGGATTAAACTGATATATAATTAAATATCAGATGAGGGAGCTCCTTGGGTTGGGGGAACGATTCTATATAAGAGTGGATCGTCGCTTAGCTGAGTTTAGAAAAATAGCTGATATGTTCTGTTATTTTATTAATTTTCTATTTAAAATTTACATAATTAATTGATAATTTTAAAATTGTTATTTATTGATTGTTGGAAGTTTTTTGTGGTAGAAATATCTCTTCATTTATTGATTGAAATAATTACTCTAAATGAATTAACGGAAAATTTTTAGATTTATCACTAACACGTTTAAACGATAATTTTGGATTAAATTGGGTTATGTTATTTAAGCCCATTCTTAACATTCCGGTTGGCTGCATCGTGCTAGCCTATACTAGACATTAAGTCACCAGAAACACAGATTATTCGTTAACTGAAATTAATCAAAATTTTGCTGCAACAAAAATTTTAAAATAGATAGTGATTTTCCTCTTATTTAATCAAATAATCTATAAGTACATAAATATATGAATAGCATATGATAAGCTATACAATTTCGCTTAGCCACTAGTGTTCATGAATGGAAAGTGGCGTTAAAAAAGAAACACAGAATATATGAATAACATCTGATAAACTATAGAATATTGTAAATCTCGAGAAATCTCTTTTTGTTCACTTTAGTGTGATGAGAAAAAATCTGAATATTGGATAGAGATACTCTAATTCACGATAGAAACACGTTCAATATTTTCAATCGCAATTGGAATTAATGATTTCTCATAACAGAATTTCAAACTGATGCGTTGCAACCAAAGGGTGACAGATTTCGCAATTACGAAAACTCGGATATTCAATGGATATTCGAAAAATTATATACTGCAGTAATGTCAATTAGGGTTAGTTCCCACCAAGCTGCGAAAAGCGATAGGCGAAGCGAACTGACGTCATGACTGGCGATGCACAGAGAA
>WUQG02015789.1:0-11653 GCA_011317285.2 Androctonus mauritanicus | reverse complement strand
ACATCGAACTGTTTCGAGAATTTGTGAACCAGTTGGACGATGAAGAACTTACCCTCGGCTGGTACCAACAGGATGGCACCACATGCCACGTCTTGAATGTCCATGGCTGAGGTCGAATCCTTTTTCCCCAGCAGAGTAATTTCGAAAGGACTGTGGCCTCCAAAGTCACCTGATTTAACACCACTTGACTTTTTCCTCTGGGGTCACCTAAAAGGCAAGGTATACAGGAACAAACTTCAAAACTGGGAAGATTTACAAGAGAACATCATCCGTGAAATCCAGGCAGTGACACCTGAGGTTCTGGCAGCAACATTCGAGAATCTGCAGCGTCATGTTCAACTGTGTTTACAAGTTGAGGGCGGTCACTTCCAGCACCTTTTGTAATTCGCCTTTATTTCCCCATGAACAAGATATGACATGTTCATTTTATTTCCTGATTCTTATGCAAAGCCTTTAAGTGTAAGTATAATTTAAGTGTAAATTAAGCAAACGTTTGTGGGACCTCTTTCGAGTGGGACACCCTGTATATTTAAATGCTACATAAATTAAACATTTTACTCCTTTCTTCATTTTCTACTTTTATAAAAGATTACAATTGCATGAGAGAGAAAAGCATTTAATTTTTCATAAAAAAAAAAAATATATATATATATAACTTACCCAACCATCAACCATCTTGGTAAGTTTGATAAATTTCATTAAATTTCTCACTTTTACTGATGATTTTACATAATTCCCAAATGAATTTGGTAAGTTTGATAAATATTGCTGAATATATTACTTTTAAAGCGATTTTTGCTTAATTTCCAAAATATAATTCATAAATTTGGTAAATATCAAGAAATTTCCCAACTTTTGTTGTTTTAATTAATAATTTAATTATAGGATTACTGTTATTTCACTTTTACAACAGCCTCTTAGCACTCATTTAGCTTTACTTTAATATCTCTAGTCATTTCAATACATCTTCAATATTGTGTTTCATACTCTCCTTGTCAAATTCATTCTCATTTCAAAGGAGATGTTTTCCAGGGTATTCTTGAGGATATGAATTTGGATGTTCACTTCTATGTTTAGGGAAAAATCGATAGCTCTGATATGGTATTTGTAGTAAGTTGTTGCAATATCATCCCAAGTCATCACATAGGGAATTTATCTTTATTTGGCACCTATACATCACATTCACTTCATTTGCCATTAATCTATATTTCCTCATTTTTTTGACTTAAACCTTTGTTAACAAATCTTGATTTGTGATTTTGATCTCAATAAGATACACAATTTTCTTGTTTTGTTATATATAAAAATATCGAAGCTATCATGTTCAAGTTTTATAGACAACTTTATCTAAGTATCAACTCTGATTTTCGTATCTTCATTTGCGATTATTTCTTGAACTGAATGAGATCTTATTTTTTTTTACTAATTAAAGCCAAACTTATTACATAAATGAAGATGAATGTAGCAAACTACTTCATTATTCAATAAGAATGCATTATTTATCAAATTTACCATCCTAAAAGTGCATAATCACCAGATTAATCACTTTTACTGTAACATATATATAAATATCCTCTATAGCAGATGTGTCAAACTCATTTTAATTCAAGGGTCAGTTAAGGAGCCTGTAAGATTGCCGTGGGCCATATCACAATTAAATTTTTTTTTAAATTACATTTTGGAGTAATAATTCAGAAATGTAGATAGTTTAATTAAAAATATTGTGTAACCAAATGAACATATTACAAAAATATATAATACTAATATAATCGTTTGAATTATACATGCTTTTTTAATTTAATTCCACTTTTCAATTTTTAATTTTCTATTAAGCATTAAAAGACCTTTTCTGTACAAAAAACAAAAGCTTTCATTAAAATTTTATAAATTCAAATATCCATAACTATTTACATTTTTTAGATAAGTTAATAACACAACAAATAAATCTTTTAACAAGCCTGTTAGCGCGTCCTATATACAGGTTCTTCAAAAAAGGATTGTTTGGAAATTGATTATTGTGTTTGGCTATCCAAAAAAATTCAGGTTCTTAGTTTTGTTTTTTGGTAAGCAATTTTGCACAAACCGATGTAGTTCTGGCAGAAAAGTATTTAATTTGTGTCACTGATCTGAAATATCAGTGTCATCTGTATGTATTACATCCCATAAGGCTAATCGAAAAAAACTCGTGCAATTACATTTCATTAATATCAAACTAGCGTATCATAGTATATGATATAGTTACGAAACGAGAGTTACTTTCTATTATCTCATAACATAGCCTATTGTTCTCATTTTCATTTTAGTTAAGAGCGTTGGGGCCACAAAAAATCACATCGAGGGCCGCCAGTTTGACACCCCTGATCTAGAATAATGTTCACAAATAGTATATATATTATAATAGAAAATAGAAATTTCTATTTTCTATTAAGAAGTGAGAAAATATAAATTTCTATTTTAAATATAAAATAGAAATTTAGATAGAAATTTCTATTTTAGAAATTTTAATAGAAATTCAGCATAATATCAAATCAACTATAATTATCCCTTCTGTTTTGCCATTGTTTGAATTAATTTTCTTAATTTAATTAATGTATTACTATCTGTAAATATTTATATATTAATTAAATTAATTTTAGAACTTTGTCTATTGGATCAAGCTGATATTAAAATTGACAATCAGACATATTATTCAAGCATTCCAAAATATCATTAAGTTCATCAACACATTAAACTGAATAGAATCTGAATAAAATTTCAAATGCAGAAAAAGCAATACAATAATTCTAAGTCATTAATTAACCTCTATTCACTATAAATGTAAAAACTAACCTCTAGATTGTAAGAGAACTACTTTATAAAAATTATAAATAAATCAAAATCATAAAACAATATGTTTATAAAAGAGCTATTACAACCTAGAGATAGAGTGGAAAGTTGCTCAAGTTATAAAACAGATAGGTAATATGCAATAATTAAAAACATCTGAAGTCATAGTTATATATGAAAGCGAAAGGAGTGACAGAAGAGTGATGAACACATCATAGCCAATGGAGATACAGATGGCATGGAGCTGATATGAAAAATCACAAACCAGTACAGATTCATAGAAATGAATCCTAAAGTAGTTATGTTAAAATATTATTATGTTTTATATATTATTATTTTGTTATTTTATTAAATATTTAAAGTTTAATAGTATGTTTAAAAATATATTTATTTTTATTTTAAATAATGTTTTTTATTACAAATCACTATGCAGATTAACTCATTACCTTCGAAATGATTTTTTTGAATGTATAAAATTTTTTCTTCTAGAATAGAATTTTCCATTCTGAAAGTGACAGCAATGTAGTTATCACTTTCAGAATGAAGTCTGTTTCAGCTACAATACATCTGAAAGCTATCACTTTCAGATGTATTGTAGCTGAAGCAGATTAAAATAAGCTGAAAATACTTTTACATTTTTTATGTTTAATGTGAATGCATAAAAACATACGTGCAACCAATAAACAAGTTTTATCTTTGCTCTAAGATTGTTGACTGTTTTTTACACAATACAATAATTCTATAAAGTCAAAATTGATGTGAAAAATAATGTAGTTTTAGTAATTTAATTAGAATTTAGCTATAATTAATTAATTTTAAAAAATCTCATGTAATAATATAAATTTCATTATATGCAATTGAAGTAGTTAACATTTGTATATATTATTTTATATTTATAATATAATCTATATGCTATTATAAATTCTAACAGACTCTTCTTATTGAAAAATTTTTATATATTAAAATTTTTACCTTTTATTGGACAAGACATCAATTCAGGATTATATCGGAAATCTTCACCTCCAATACAAGTATCACCTGATATTTTCCGATATCTTTAAATATAAATCAAATAATTTAATAATACAAAATCACAAAATAAATGAAATATATCTATAATTATATAATTATCTACATTTTTTTTATTAAATGGCATATTATTGTAATTCAATCATATATAATAAATAAAAATATCAAAATTCTATAATATAATACTATATATATATATTATATATAAAATTTATCCATCTACTTTTTTTGTCTGTCTGTTCCATATAGGTTCTCACATTATTTGACTGTAGGGACCAAACTTCATATAGCAAATTCCATTGACCTCATAGGTAATATAGGCAACTCTGGATCAGGAATTGGCCCAGGGAATGAGGCATTTTGGGCAATGAAAATATATATTTAAAATCCTTCAGAGATTGGTTTGAATTGAAATAGTATCATAATCATCTTGATACTACATAACATAACATTACTCATTGTTGACCTAACAATGAGTAATGTTATGTCATTGTGCTAATGATGTCATACCATAATACACTGGTTAAATCAAAATTAAAATTGGGCACAAAAAGCCAATGGATTCCAAATGCTATAATAAATGAATTATATGGTAAAATTATATTTCTGCATTATTTCTTGTCAACTTATTATCCATAAAGTCTATAAATTCATGGAATATGGGCCAATCCTACTGAATCCCCATTCTTCAATCTTCTGGTTGATCTTATCATGAGTGTTGGTGATCCTGTGATAGGCTTTAAAAGTGGCTGCCACCAAAAGTATCCTGTGTGATTTGGCAATTTAATTTACACTAACCTAATGTATAACACATATATTCACTTAAAAGTTATTAAAAATTTTTTTATTTCTAGCCAGTGTGCCAATTTCATGATGGTATAAGAACTGTCACATGATCTGAAATTTCCAAGCAATGCCAGTTAAAACAAAATAAATCTAACTGGCTTTTACTTCCATTAATATTTTTTTTCACAAAGTTTTTCTAATGAAAATTTTGTATTATAATTGAGCTAATTTTCAAAATATCAAATAAAAATTTAGATAATATTTGGAATTTAAAAAATAGTTATTGTAATTTAAAAATTTTATTACAAGATTCTTTTCTTTTCTATTTTATTTATGACATAGTTCTCAATTGTATGTTTAGGCCAAATTCATTAAAAATTTTTTCAAATCTCATTTTTTGACAAGTTTTTCTATCTAGATAAAAATATAGAAGAATTTACAACTTTATAAGACTTATATTCCTAGCAAATATTATGTAAATCAAATTTATTTATAAATATTAGTATATAATTACTAAAGCAAAATTAAAACATTATAGACTATACATCCATCTTATCTATAAGGTAAGCAATTCAATATGAGGTAAATTCCAATTTACAAAGTTCTGATATATAAGACTACTGTTATGAGCAAACGTAAATTTTATTAAAAATTCAATTTATAAGTCTTTTCCTCATTTTTACAATAAATGTCTATTGAGTAAAAATTTGAAAGTCAAATAAGACATAACTCGCTAAAAGAGAAATATATAAAAAATGCCATTAATATAAGAGATACTACACTAGTATATTTCTATAGAACAGTTCCAAATTTTAAAAGTGCTTAATAAATATTTATATAAAATTTTTGTTTTGTTTCTTCTAAATGCAATATATATTCTGTCAAATTTCAAATTAAAATAAATTTTTAAAAATAATTTAAATTTTAATACTCATAAGCCAAACCATATAAAGATTTCCTAAACAGTGATTTAACTTGTTTTCATGCCATTTTCCAATCAGAGGTTATTAAATGACAAAATTGTTCCAGCGTTCATCATAAACCATCCATCCCTGTGGAGGAGTTAATCATCAGATAGATAATAGCGTTTAATGGGTTAAGCTGATTCCATCCTGAAAAAATTTGGAGGAATCATGGAATTGAAATAGATCTTTCAGATGGCTAACTGGCCAACAAATAGCAAATCCCAAATTTTCTTTGAATGTTATGAAATAGCATTTCTTCATTACATTTATATAGTTTTATGTTACATTTTTATTTATTTTATCCATGATGAAACATTTAATAGCATATTAGAGCATTGGTTTTTACTTTGTAGTTAGATCATCTTTAAATAAGAAATTATTTTGTTTTTATATAACCGAAACTGATCTTGAGAAGGCATATAAGAGAATGAATGAATGAAAAGGAATTAAAAAAACAAGTATATTTTGGATATGTGGAGAATAAATATAAAAAAGTAAGATCAAAGAAAGAATGGCAAGAACAAGTGGATGAGTATTTGAGGAAATATGAGTTTCAGAATGTTTATAAGAGGTAGATATGTATAAGAAAAAGAATAACTGTAAAAGAAGCTGGTATAATGTGTAAAGATAGGGATGTATGGCACCATCTGATTGGTGACATTTGAGGAGTGTTATTTCCCATCTTTTATTTTCTCCTTCTTTGAATACTGACCATCCTCTTACAAGGATATAGGTATGATGTTTTTTGGTTTTGTTGTAGCATAAATTGCCAAATTAACTCTTGAATAATTTAACTGTAATTTTAACATTGTAATAAGAAATAATTTTTACTAAAGTTAGCATCAGCTCTAATAAATATACTAACAATTAAAAAAAGTGGTGCCACCTATGAATTAATGATTAAACTAAAATTTTTAATTAATTTATCTGAAGAAAAAATCTACTTCAGCCTGGGATTGAATTATGGACCCTTCAGTTACTATCCCAACATCATAATGTCCGAAGAATTAATTTATTAGGTGTCTTTAGTGGTTTAACAGTTGTGATGTTGAGATGATAATCTAAAAGTCTTCAGTTCAATTTCAAGACAAGCAGATATTTTTTCGAATAAATTAATTAAAAATTCTAATTTAATCATTAATTCATAAATAGTACCATTCTTTGTTTAATCATTATTATATTTATTAATTACAAGATGATGCTAACTTTAGCAAAAATTATTTCCAAATTATGGTGTTAAAATTTCATTTAAATTATTCAAGAGTTAATGACAGTTTAGATTATATTTGAATATTTCCCTTGAAGTTTATTTTATTTATCATTTTGTCTTGTTCTGTAATTAGATATAACTGAAGTTTTAAATAACATGTGATGCCCAAAAATTCAATTTTTATTGATGGAAAATGTCTAGAAATCTAGTTAAACTTAACTATTCCAAAAGTAATTTCAAGTAAGTTAAACTTCATTGCATGAGTAATTTAAATTCAAAAGCAATCTCTTGTGAGATTCCAGATGATCTTTGCGTGGATCAAACTTTTTGAATTTGCTGATAAATGATATTTTTAGTCTTTCCTTTTCCAGAAATACTGAGCTGATATTAACTGCCAATGACTACCTTTTTGCTATTGTATATAAAATTATTTATGTAATAAAATATAAGATTTATGATGTCTTTAAATCTTTATTTAAACTGATAATGAAGGATAATAAAATAAACTCTTTCAACCTAAAGAAAACATAGATTCTTATTACAAAAAATTAAGTTTAAATATCCTAAAATCAACTTTGTATTGAACTTTGTAAGGAAAAAATACCTTGGGTATATTTTGAATAACAACTTGACTTTGGAACTTTCCATCCATAATGTTCTTTTTTAAAATGTGGAAGGATAATCTTTTAATTTAGATGCATTGCCATTAGAATAATCAAAGGATATCAAATAGTCTACAGGCATTTGGCAGCTTTTCTTCTAATCAATATTAAACTTCTTTTATCATTCATCACAAAATTTGGGAATTACAGTCAATTCTTAGTTTATAAGTTTCCAGGTTTGCAAGTTTTTCAAATATGAATTATCAAAAAAAAAAAGAGGGGGCACTGAATTGCAGTTTTTGGACAATAGTTACTTTTAGATGCTCTGAAATGTAAACTAATTTTAGTTCAAATTTTGAAAAACCATTATTTGATAGCTAACATTTAACTGTACACTTTAACCGAAAAGTTTGAAGATTGGGTTTGTTTTATAATTTTGGCATAATTTTAAAGATTGACTTCTTAAAGGAGCATTTTTAGCATATTATGCTATTTTATTTCAAAAAAATGTAAAAATGTGGCATAAACCTATAAAAAGTTATGCAAGGTTTATGGGAAGAATGTCATTAAAGAATATGTGTGTCAGAATGATTTATGAAATTTTCCAGGGATTTTTCACTCAAAGTTGTACCACACTCTGGCTGGCCATAAGAGATTGAAAACAAACAAGTATAGTGCTTAATTGATAATAATCTTTATTACATGACATAGGAATTGCACAAATTCTCTAAGTATCAAAATCAAGTGTAAAACCATTTGCATCAACTTTGCAATGTCAGCTGGCTTGATGTTTGGATTTCAAACAAATTGATCAGAGCAAATCTCATTGAAAAAATTTCCATCTGTTCACTTAGAAATGCAAGAAAAGAGATATATATGTTTACTTAGAAATGCAAGGAAAGAGATATATTCCTGAAGCAGATGGTGACAGGCAATGAGAAATGGGTCATCAACAATGTTAACTGCAGAAAATCACAGAAACATTGCCACAAACCACTTTGAAAACAAAACTTCAACTAAGCAAGGCTATGCTTTCAATTTGGTGGAAGTAGAAGTGTGCATTGTTGTATGAACTGCTTCCAAGGACACAATGATCAATTGACTGATTTCAGCTCTGCCCTCTATTTTCTCCAGCATTCCAGTGTTATTTCCAACATGGCTGTTGAGAGACAGAAAAAAACCTTTAATCATCTATGAGTGTTATAAAAAAAATATAATAGTTTTTTATTGTTGTGCATTTGGATGCCTGAATTTGCAAGGTAGAGATGAAATGTCTTTCCATCAATTTCTGAAGGATAAACAGTTAAAAGAGGAATGGGAAGTTAAATTGAGAATGAAATATAGCTCGACGAGTTCATCTCATATATGAAATGCACATTCTCTCATGACAGGTGTACGATCAAATTTATTTGCAATCAATAATTCTAAAGTGTAAAAGACTGCTGCAACACAAGCACATGTTCCATTCAATCTTTAGAAAAATATATATATATATATTTGATTGTGTCTATAATTTTACATGATGTTTTTTAAACTTAAGGTGATCATACATTTTTTATTGTAAAGAACAACCCTTTATTTTAAGTAGCTGTCCTTTAGATTTATTTATTTTTTCAAAACCCAATTTTTGCCCTTTATTTTAACATTATGGGAAATTGAGAATAGAGTTTCAATGTTTAATGTTATACTAATGTGTGAATTTTTATAAAAAAATCAGGCAAATTTAGTTTAGTGTAAAATCATCATTAGTTATATTCTGTTAACTTGATAAAAACAGATTTGTCTAAAGTAAATTATGTTATCATTTATTTGGACTGTTCTAATCATGATAATTTAAAATTATGTTTAATTCTTTTTAGATATTTATTTGAACATTGATGATAATGAACTATTTGATGAAATTTATTGTATTCAAAGCTATATTACCAGAGAACAATTGGAAGAGTGGTAACAAAATACAGAAATGAGTTGAATTATTTAAACATTTCAAAAATTGCAGAATAATTCAACTCAATCTTCCTGGGTCAAATGGTCCTTCTGAAAGAATATTTGGAATAATGAAAAATCCAACTTAGTCTTGTGCTTGTACTTACACAAACTGCAACTATGAAATGAAGTGTTTGGAATTTTATGAGTTTTAAAAAATAATCATGTATTTAAAAAATACTTCATCACGAAATATCATAAAAATGCCTTTTTAATTTTTATTAAACAATAAAATATATAATTTGTTTGGTCTTTTGTTAATTATATTTTTTAATTTTTTTATTAAAATTGTTCAGATCTGTTTTCATTTTTTTATCTGTTTTCATTTTTTATTAAAATTTGAACCAAAAGTTTGTTCCAACATAATCCAACCAGTTTCAAACTTTCAGAATAGTGCACAGTATCATATTTTGATATAAAGGCTAAGAAAATTTCATAACATGCAGACTCATGATAGTACAAACTTGTTTAAAAACATGCAGGAATAAAACTCTAAAATTTTCAAATTTGTTCTTTAATTTTTTCTAAGAAAATAGGGTCAACCTAATTATATCATAAATTTAAAACTTATCCACCAGTACAGGAACGACATGCATTCATTAGTTTCAAAGTAACAACATCAGTTTCAAATAACAATTCCATTCTATAAGGTTTCTTTTTTTCTTTGAGAATGCTAGCAATTGGCCAATAACATATTTCCTTTTAGCTCATGTACATAACTACACTAAAATAGGAAAAATCATGTTCTCTTGATCTTGTGCTGTTTGAGTGGTGCTAAAGTAATTGAAGCCTACTTTGATTGTAAACTTATTTATAGTTTGTAGTGACATCATGATAACACACACTATACACATGACCATATGTGAATTGTTTTCTGTCTCTTCAATGCCATAATGTGACATCATAGCGGTGGATGTTTCCTATGAAATTGATCAATTCAGAGTACTATGGTCAGTTGGACAGATTCTACAGAATGATCTAAGCAGACAAAATTGATGAATCATAAAGAAATCATCTTCCACCACTTCAAACACAACAAAACTTACAGTAATAATGCTAGACTGGGATGTCTTATGTCATCTTCCATACTCATTGGACCTTGGGCCCACAGATGGTTTAATCTGTTTCGCTCCCTATAAAATTCCCTCCATTGAGGGAATTTTATAGGGAGCGAAACAGCTCTTTGATTCTAAAGTCCATTAAATGGCACTTTTGTCAGTTTTTGGTAGAAAAAGAGAGATTTTTATCAATACAGGATTATAAAGCTGTCAGAAAGATGGGGAAAAGTTAAAAGTCAAAAAACAATACATTATTGAATGAAGATATTTCTTTCCATTTAAAAAAGTTGCTTTTTATTTACAAGTTAAAAACTGCACAGACTTTCTGGCCAACCCAACTATAAACATTGCAATAAATAAATGCTAAACATAAGATTAAGAAATGCTAAACAAAAGATTATTAATATGGTAAATGGTAATTATCATATTAACAATCCTTTATGTTTGCAAGATAAAAAATGTTTTTTGCTTTAAAAAACATTTTTAAAGCAAAAAACATTTTAGAAATAACTGATATTAATATATTAAATTTTCATACAATCTTAATTCTTGTTGTAAGTGTTTTATATTAATGATAAGTATAATTAAACATGGAAAAATAATTGAAATTTATTTTTAATTTATAAAAATTTAAACACACACCCTTTTGTTCTATTATAGAATCCACCTGGTTTGCAGTTATCTGGAATAGCATAAGGATCTGCATCACTATCACTATCTCTTATACAATGCCCAGCATATTGATCTTCCTTAAATCCATAATCACTAAAAGTAATAATAAGATAGAAAAAATACATATATTTATATATTAAACAATTTTCAAAAGAGTAGAGAAATATAATAATCAATACAGAGCTCTTTCATTTTATAAATGTTATTTATGAATTTTGACTCTTAATAAATTATCCAAATATATACCATTATTTTTATTTTCAAAGGAATGATTTCATCATTGATCAATTTGCAATTATGATTTATTTAAATCAATGATTATATTTTGTTCTATATAATAATAATGTGGGGTCGATAAAATCCCCCCGTTTTTCTATTTGTCGGGATTTGAAATATATATATATATATATATTTATAAAACGACGCAAATGAGTTGAAATCTGACAACGTAGCAGATTCAGAAAGAGGATGCATAAGTTTATCTTTGGAACTATTATTTCACGATTGTTTATACGAATG
>WUQG02015778.1:0-11653 GCA_011317285.2 Androctonus mauritanicus | reverse complement strand
ATGACATTTGAAGGCAAACTTCCAAAAGTTACATGCATATAGATGCATGCTGCTACACGATTACTAAAGATCTGTATAGGCAAAGAAACTTTCATTTTTGAAAAAGCTTTTGTTCTAATATGTCTTTCTGTTAATTTTGGTGTACCTCTATATGGTAATTACCATCCAGATTATAAAATTGATCTATATATCTCCAACTAATGATATTACCATCAAAACTGAAATCATACTTTTGTATATTACTTCTTATTCTTTTTATTAGATGTGGTGTATCATATATAAAAAATATTTTTTTGTTATTGTATATACCGGGTCTTTCTGTGCACCCGAGCCAGCCGTTTTTCTCGTAACTAGGACAGCAGAGGGCGTCGAGGTGAAAAATTTGACTATCAATAGATACCCGAACTAATCATCGACGTTGGTTTCATTTCCCTAGAACAACCAGAAGTAGGTGCAACTGGGGGCAAGTTTGAAAACCCCAATGGCAACATGGGCCTTATTGGGAATGTTTGGATAGAGCTTTGAAAAACAAACAATTTTGACTTAGATTTTATTCTCGTAACAGTTACAGGTTTCAAGAAAATCAAGCTTCAATATCTGGATGTCGGCGATATGTCACATGTGCTCGAAGTGCCTGCCGCCTTCGTGCAAACATTGCCGCACTACGTTTTAACATGGTCTGTACCGGTAGTCGTTTGAGAAATACCTATGTAATTTATTGAGTCACATAAACGCATGTAGCAAATTAAATTGTTTGCTGACATTGTTCACTAACAGGGATTGGAGGAAAGGCGATTTGTGCGGAAGAATTAACGGCATATGTCTGCGACTGTGCATACAATTAGAAAACACATTTGCATGTCTGATCGGATCATAATCTGTACGGTAGTTCTGTTCGTCTCTACGGCACCGTTTTATGTTATTTATTCGTTTTCATTTGATTTGAGCTATGTTTTAATGTTACGAAAGTTTACGTCAGAGTCAACAATCAGAAACATTTACCACGAGGACTGTTTGAAAAGGTATTTAAAGAGCGATGCCGGTTGTCATCAGCAGCAGAAGCATGTTCTTAAACGAAGAAGGGTTCGATATGCTGATGGTATTAAGCGAATGTCGCCAAATTTACAGGGCGGTCGAGCGTCTATACAGACAGAGATATCTACAACGCCATCCTCATTCCTAGGAAATGTTCAGATGTCTAGCAAATCGGGTTAGGACAAGAGGTGTGCTGCAGCCGCACCACAACAGGAATGAGGTAATTACGCGGCCTATAAGAGAAGAAAATTCAGCTGATATTCTTGCTGCTGTAGCCGTGAATCCCAATCATTTAGTCAGCAGATTATCGGCCGATTCCGGTGTAAGTCGAACGACAGTTTGGAGAATTTTAGATGACAGTCACTACCGCCCTTACCACATAAATCTGCACCAGCAGCTCGGAGGGAATGACTTTCAGAAGCACGTCCAATTCTGCGAATGGATGTTGAAGAAAACCCGGCGCTTCTATCGATCAATTCTGTGGACCGACGAAGTCACATTCAAGAGAGACGGTGTAGTCAATATCCACAACGCTCATTACTGGTCACGAACTAACCTGCATTGGTTGCAGGAAGTTGATCATCAGCATGTGTGGAGCGTGAACACTTGGTGCGGAGTTATCGGGGCCAAATCATCGGACCACATTTTTTCAATTGTCCTCTGAATAGCCCATGCTACGTGGACTTCCTGGCCACTTTGAGGATGTCTCATTGGCGAAGCGAGCAGTTATGTGAATGCAACACGATGGTTGCCCAGTGCATTACTCTCTGGTGGCTCGTCGAGCAATAAGTGACTTGTTCCTAGACGATGGATTGGCAGAGGAGGACCTGTGGAGTGGCCACCTCGATCCCTCGACTTGAGTCCCATGGATTTCTTTTTGTGGGAACGGATCAAAGACATTGTTCACTTGCAGCTTCCAACAACCAGAGGCGGCATGATGCAGAGAATACGGGATGTCTGCCAGTCTGTGAACTCTGAAGAGGTTCGAAGAGCTACAGACCATGTTAAAACGCGGTGCCGGCAATGTTTGCAGAAGGCGGCAGGCACTTCATGCACATGTGACATATCTGGATGTCTGGTGTTCGCCGACATCCAGATATTGAAACTTGATTTTCTTGAAACCTGTAACTGTTACGAGAATAAAACCTAAGTCAAAATTGTTTGCTTTTCAAAGCTCTATCCAAACATGCCCAATAAGATCCATGTTGCCATTGGGGTTTTCAAACTTGCTCCCAGTTTCACCTACTGTACTTCCGGTCGGTCTAGGGAAATGAAACCAACGTCAATGATTAGTTCGGGTACCTATTGGTAGTCAAAGTTTTCACCCCGACGCCCTCTGGTGTCCCAGTTACGAGAAAAACGGCTGGCACGGGTGCTCAGAAAGACTCGGTATAATCATCGTTATATAACAGAATCGATCATTTTGTAAATAGGAATTATGACATGATGAAAAATAAAATATGATAAATATATTAAATTGTTTTGCTTGTCATAACGCTACGAATCTCATTTAAACAAACGAAGAGAAATTTTTTCCATTTGTGGAGATTCGTCGAGACCGATGGCGAATCAACAGGGTTATGGCCTTGCCGCGGTAATAAGGCGCATCACGGGTAAGGACTGGTAGTGAGGCCGGACTCCGAGGCAGAGACTACAGGTTGTTAAACCGATAAATTCCTTTTATTATTAACATGAGCGAGAGCTCTTTACAAATTATTTACGATAGAATTTTACAATGGAATTCCCGACATTTTATTTCCGTACCTTGAGGTGAGCAGGGTTTTAGAGATTCAGGTGTGTTAGCTACAACGAGTTATAGAGTTCGTAAGGAAACCAAAAATTCTTGATGGGTCTTCGTCGAGAGGACAATTCGGAGTACTCCACTGGAGAAAGAATCGGGTGCTAGAAAAATCGTGAAGTCTACTAGGCGACGGGTCACGATCATCAATATCCAGTTCTGATGACAGTCGGAGACGGAGCCACTGAGGCAGGGAAGAGCAAATACTTAAAATGGTCTTGAAGGCTAATACTTGAAAAGGTATTGAGGCTAAAAGTGGAATTCGAGGAAAGACGAAAACTTTTTCGTCTTTCCTCGAATTCCACTTTTAGCCTCTCTCTGAGACACTTCCCATGATAGACTTTATAGTGTCTCTAATAACTTGGCCCTTCACCTCGGTTGGCGACAAAGGAAAGCGAAGTTAAGACAATTGTTCGAAACCGACACCTGTGTTGCTACTTGTTTTGATTTACTTCTATTGGGGACAAGAGTCCAAGACCGAGCTTCATGTTATCGCGAGTCACCTCGCGATGTCTCTCTCTCTCTTCCCCCTTTCTCCCTTTAACAAAAATAAAAGTATGATAGCAATAAAAACTGAAATTTGAAGATGAGGAGAGAGAGACACCACGTCCAATCCGCGCTCCTGTCCCTCATGCATTTAATTGTTATTTTATCAAACATTAAATATTCCTCAATAAGAAATTTTAATGTTTTGCATGCATTAAATTTGTTATTATTTTAATTAATAAATGAATAGAAAACAAAAATTTGTGTACAATGAAGAATTTTATTACATCGAATATAAATATTTACAAAAAGTGTTTTTTTTTCTTTACATAATTTATAGAATGTCTTATGCAATTCGTTCCAAAAACAAAAATAAACAGATTACTTATCTTTTTATTAAGACATAACGTTCATTTATTTAAATGCCTAATACTGTAATAAATCATAATTTTTAGTAATAGTGATAAGTGCAATATTTGTTATAACAATTACAGTATTACAATATATCACTGAAATGATATTAAAATTTCCTGATTGATGATTGTCTCAATCTTTTTTTTTTATCAGTATACAATAGCTCAGTTCGTTGAGTATTATCCAAGTTAACAAGACTCAGTATAAATATCATGATGGGCGGATTATGGAAAGACAAATTGCCTTATTAATCTCTCCCCACTGACAGTATGGTTCTACTAGCTTCGTTAGGCAAAATAACTGCAGCTTCATTGTAGACTTCTGCTAAAACCAAAGAATTATTTTTTCTTTGCAATTATTTCTATATGAAATTCTCTTAACATTAATAGTCCCAATACATGAAATATTCTCCAATGAATTAGTTATTGAAGATAGTCTCTATATTTTTCTTACTTTTTTGTTTCATTCCAGATGCTGTTAGATTTTGAAAACATATAAACCCAGTAATCTAGTAGGGCCATAGATCATCAATATTATCTGTTGATTATCATTTAATTAATGAATTTAAATATTTGAAACATTTTTACTTTTTACGATTTTCTTTCCCTATATACTGTTTTTAAACTAAATTTTGAAAACGTGTATAGAAAGGGAATCGATGAGCCAAATCTGGCTCATTATATTAATTTTTAAAGTTATCGGACCGAATTCGATCCCTATCATTTCAATGGAAAACCGAAATATTAATAGATAATCATTAAATGCTACACCATTAGATAATGGCTAGAAAAATTCAAGCTTGAGAGCATGCAAAATTAATGGCGATAAATTAAATAGTCAAATTAATAGAAGAGCAGATTTATAACATAAAACATTCAATATACTTGTTATCAAATGGAAGAAAACATTTCTTTTATTATTGAAAATATTTTTTGATCATAAAAAGATTGATGTGCATTTCTACAAGAGCATATCGATTTTTCTACAGTATGTTGATTTTCAATAATGGAAAATGAAATTGACAATGTCAAGATATACGCTTTGTGCAGATTTGTCCTTCTTGTGTTAATTGCCATAATTACATCTTTTTAATAATAATAAAAAAGAATAACAATACTTCAACTGCAGTATGACAAAGACGTTGAAAACATTTTCGTTATCTCTATTTCGAATCAGTTGCATCACAAAATGTTTTGTTTCTTAATAAATACTATTTATTTGTTTAAAAAGATTTTGAAGGACCAGTTGGAAAGTTAAAAGTATTTTTGGAGTCATAGCAAAAATATAAACAATAAATAATCATTTAAATTTAATTTCTGAGATTTTCATAGTAATAAAAATATATTCGTCATTCTTAAAATCAAAATAACATAAATATTGTATAAATCTGTTGTGACATCTAATTACTTCATCCTATTATAAAGTAATATTTTATAAAACATGTTATCATTCTAATCATACAATAGTTGTTATATTATATTTCAACATTAAACATGCTATTATGGTGCAATCATAAAGATAAATTAAAATCATAATATATAACTATGATAATTATGAGATAAATTGTATAATAATCAACGAAACAAAATAAAAAATTATATTTTTAGTTACTTATCATAATATCTTTGTTAAATTACTTGCATTTTCTGAATTTATATGTAAATTCATATATAGTGTATATTTTAGCTAATTGCTAAACTACAGAATAAATTCATTTTTTTTCTGTTTAAAAATAAATTACATATTTGATTGATTTATATACATCATCATCAGATAAATTATTAAATTAAAATTTTCGAGACTGTTTTAGATTATTTTTCACTAGTAGTACAACTAGAGTTGAACCATTCCAACTAACTTACACCAATGTTGTTCGGTTTACCAGAGTTTGGATAATCAAACATACATGAGAATATCTATATTATACAAAAAACGTAATTAGTTCTATACCGAAATTAATTTATCGTAGGCAAGATTTTACTGCTATACAGTATTTTAAAATCTGAAGTATTACAAAAATAAATAATTTAAAAAATGTTTATAAATAAAAACCAATCTGTATAATAATAAAAAATAGTGACAGAGTAGTTAAAGTCAATATTTGATTTTTAATTCTTATAAATTAAGATTAATTTATTAAAAATTGAAAAAACAATTTTTAGTTTTTTTCAAAAGGCTTTTTGTATACTCTTAATCATTACAAATTATTCAAACTCGTTTAAGAGGAAACTTCACTCTCTTGTTGATCTTGACATTTAAAATATTTGTCATTTATAAATGGTTAAAGATTCGAATTTTTCATAAATTAACAGAAAATTATTAATGGAGAATAGATAGATAACACGATTATATTATAAAATTATAACTGTCATAATATAGAAATGTATATTTTATGTTACGATTTATTGAAAGTGAGAATTATACTCTACAAATATTTCATAAAATTTTTATTAATAATAATATAATTAAACTCAATATAGTATCCGTGTTAAGAATTATTTTCTTCAAAACAAATTTATTTTAAAGCCATCATTAATTCAAAATATAAAATTTTTAAGCTTTGTCATTCATATTACGGACAAGTGCATGGTGGGTTAATTGCAAAACAATGATCTTTCTCCTCAAGCTCACATTCCATATAGCAAAGTCCAAAAACTTCGTCTCTTGTGCATAGTCGATAAAGCTTTTTTTGTGCAACAAGTGCTGTTATAATTAAAACAATAAATTACGATTCAATAATTTAAATTAAAATTGAAAACCATAAAATATTCTTACCATCGGCATATATGAAAAGAATTAAGCAGATAATTATCAATTTCATGTTTGTAATATACTAATGACAGCTGCAATTAATTACAAACTGTAATTGATATGAATAATTTTTAATATATGAATAAATAAAATCAATTCATTTAAAAGGTAAATTTGATACTAATATAATGACAAGTAATTGTCTTTATATATACTTGTCTTTACATAATCATCATTATTTCATAAAATCGATTATTTTGTAAATAGGAATTAGGATATGATGAAATATACCTTCACTAAATTTATGATATTATTTTTATTTGTCATAACATTACGAATCTCATTTAAACAAGGAAAGAAAAATATTATGTTTCTATTTAGTCTAATTGATATTTCGTAAAAAATTAGATATTTCTCAATAAGAAATTCATGTATTACAACTTTACCGAATATAAAAAATGAAAAATTCTAAAGAACGAAAACTTATTTTTATTTTTTTTTTATCATCTTTCATATAATTATAAATTATTTATAAATATTTAATATAATATTTTGAAATTATTGTAACGAGAAACTCTTAGATAACAATTATTGAAAAATAAACTAGTGACTTGAAAAGTTAATTATACAAGAAACTATATAGAAATAAATTATAATGAATTAAATTCTTGAAATTCAAATAATTCTCAATCCACTTTTATTATTAAAATGATTATGTATAATTATGCAGGTACTCTCATTCATAAAAATTTTTTAGGAGGTAATTTGTATATTATAAAATATAGATTAGATGGCCTAAGATATGAAAATATTTTATTTAAAGTTATTAAATGGACACAGTAGCTATTATGCCGCAACTTACAACGTAGAACTACAACTGTCAATATTTCATGGTACTATCTCACTATTTCTACGTTATTCAAGTATTCTGCGAAGGAGAGGAAATGTAGCTGTACAGTACATTGTATGTTGCAACACAATTGATACTGTCTCGTATTTTTTTAATAATAATTGTGAAATAAGTCTAAATCTATTCTGTATATTAAATGTAAAAATTCAATTTATTTACATAATAAATATTTTCTTTCTGTAATTAGATTTCTTAGATGATCATATAAGGGAATAGATTTGGAAATAGGTTTGAAAAAATGGATAAATTTGTATTTTTTGGAAAGATGTGTTGGCAATCAGGAATTAACATTAAAGAAAATAAATAGATATCTCAACACTTTGAATGGGCTAATATTAGAAGATTTTATCTTAGCTCTGTGAAAAAGCTAATATATGGTCTTCTAGGGTTTCATTTTCTTTAATGTTAATTACCAATTGCCAATAAATCTTTCTAAAAAATACAAATTGATTTTATTTTTTCATGCCTATTTCTGAATCTAATTCCTTTATTAGATCATTTAAGATAATTTATTACAGAAAGAAAATCTTTATTATGTGAATGAATTGGATTTTTAATTTACAGAATAGGTTTAAACAATTTCACTATTCAATTTCTGCATTTTATTCATATTAACTTTCTGATGGTACACTATTAATGTGTTAAGAGTGGATTGTTGAAATCCACTCTTACTATGTATTTAGGGTGGATTTCAACAATCCACTTTGTTTTGTTTTGACATTTGTTTTGTTATAACTCGGATTCTTTATGTTATCTAATGACGCATTATTTATTACTCTATGGTTATTATTTTAGAAAATATACTCATAGAGTAATAAATAATACATCACCATTATAAAAGTAATATTGATGTGTTATTTATTACTGAATGGTTTATTATAATAATGATGATAAATAATACACGTTACTATGTTTATAATAATAATGTGTTATTTCTCTTCATTATTATTATAATAAATAATGTATCATTATAATAAACAACACATTTATATTGTTTTGTTGCAAAGGGTAGACTAATGTTTATTATACGCTTATATATTGTATATCATATTAAATTGTTATAGAAACAGAAGAATCTAATTTTTTGAGGGTCTTTGGCTTGAGGATTTTTTCGGTACTTCATTTTAAATTTATAAATAGGCCTAATAATTTAAAAATTTTTATACAATAAAAATTTTCGAAAAAAAAATTTTTTTTCAAAAATTTAAAAAATTTTTAAATTGCTAAAAAAATTGCTAAAAATTGCTAAATTTTAAAAAATAGAAATTTTTAAATTGCTATTTTAACTTAATATGCCTTCTTTAATAATTACAGACTTTCTTTGTGCCATGGACCCTTAAAAGTTGGAGGCCATGGACTCAAATTCTATTAATCCTTATATAGATCTGCTACTGGTTATAGAAAATATTTTTCTATGTTGTATATATAAAATGTTTCGTTTAATAATCTACTTTATAACAGTTTTTCCTGTTTGGTGATCTGCGGATTCTGGAGATCCATGGAATAGCATAGGAATGTAAGAATCCCGCAACGTATGTAGGTATTTCGTCAGACACCAGGAGAAGTTTTACGTGTTTCTCCAACACTTGAAATTCCACTTGTCAGGAAATGACCGAAAAATCATTATATCATCTGAAACGTTAATTTCAGAATAAGATACGTGAGTAAGTAGCGCAAGGATCCAGAACAGGAGAATTGATTCAGAAACACATATAAAGTAAAAATATACATTTATTTATTTAAAATAAAAAAATAAAACATAATATTAACATATTTCCTTGGAGAGAGCTATTTGACGTGAGAGATCATACCTGGGAGAGAGAGTGTAAAAGTAATGTTTTTCAATCCTTCATTATTCTTTGTCTTCGTTCCTTAGTCCTCGTCGAACGTCCATCGACGGGACGGGACGGGACACGGAATCGTCTTTACTGTTACATTTTCCCCATCTTCTGTCCAGAGTCTAAGAGCAGACCCCCGGAGACGTCTGGTCTGTGTGGAGACCTCGGAGCGACTCGCGGACGCGGACACGTCTGGTCCGTTCGGTAACCCTCGAACGACTCTCCCTGTTTGACTGACTTGACTCACTCATGTTTTCGGTATTTTCGGCCTTTTATCCCCGTTTTTCGTTATCGTTATTATGGATAAGAGATCGCATAACATCAGAGGGCTATTCAATCGGAAATTAAGGAATGTCCTTGTTGATTTAGCTTTGTTCCTCCTAATTTCGTATTGACATGAGACCAAGATAAAATTCTTACTTTCTTTAACGGAGCGGACTTTCCCTCATTATCAGTAAGAAATAATATTCCTTTAACAAGATAATTATAGTAATACGTGCGGAACGGCACCTTCTCGAAAATTCAACTTCGTGTCTATTTGACATTCCCAAATATTCCTTTCTTGTATAACTTAAATTCTCTCTTTATCTTTAAAATATTTCTTTTTTAAATTTTCTTTTTCTCTTCCCTTTTGCGCATTTAATTTATGGAGGTTCTTCTGGGACCTCACAGGAAATTAATGGCTTAATTTAGAAAAGGTATCCATAACTCTTATATAATTAGGAACTGTTGCTATGTACTATTCATGAATTTATATAATATTATATTTATCGTATTTCCTAAATTTCAATATAAAAGCAACATGTTTTTATATTGAAATTTAGGGAAAAGCAAAGCAATCATTAAATTTATTATTGTTCTAATTATTAAATTGATTGAAAACAATAGTTTTTGTACTATAAATAATTTTATTACATCGATCATAAATATTTACAAAATGAAAATTTTTTTATATCATTTATACGATGCTGTATAAAACTTTTCCCAAAAACATTACATTGAAAAACAAAAATTTTAAAAAAGTAAATTTCTCATTAATTAATCCAAGACTTCATTTATTTAAATGGGTATATTCCAAAATTATAATTTTGAATAGTCGTGATACGTACAATAAAATTGTTATAACAAGTATTACAATATATAGCTGGATGGATAATTATTAAAATTTATAAACAAAATAAGAATGCAATTATGGAATCGAAGTCTAATAACTTTTGACCTCGATTTATCTGTTCAGAGAAGACAGTTAAATCAGGTTTTCTGACAGCAGGTGTAATAATTTACCGTACTTAGACCAAAATGCTTATTTTGGGAATAATAGAAGAATGGTTTCTAATAAATGTTTGAAAAATTGACACATATAGATTTCAGAGTGATATTCGAAGTTCGCAGAAGACAACTACTATGTAATATACAGTAACACAATAATTACTTTTCAAAATTTTTATTAACACAATAAAGAATACATCAGCTGAGCCAACCACGCAAAATAGAAAGGGGAGATTGACTCGCTAAGTCAGGCAACAGAAATTGTCAAGATAACAAAACTACTAATGCACATTTTCGACAAAATACAAAGTGTATAGGTTGCCTGACAGAATTACAAAGTAATAAATAAATATAATTTCATCACTTAAAATCAATAAAAAAACATAGATCAAAAAGCACATTGGGAAAATTTATAATAAAATTCCAAAAAAAACACCAGACAATAGGAGTCTATACTCCATAATCAGGTAAGTATAACATTATTACAAAATTTAAAAAAATTCTTTTTTCTTTTTCAGGTACAAACTAAGGGAGGTAAATATCATCACAAACATCATAATCCAGGTAAGTATAATAAAAGTCAAAGGTAAGAGTTCTAAAAATAAATAAACCAAAATAAAATCACAAAACATTAAAAAAACAACTAAAACAGATTTACATTTTTTTTTCTAGCATAAACCACCAAAAGAATTAAACATTTAAAATATAGATGTCATCGACGTCTCCTCTCCAAATCACATCTTTAGTATTTGCATACAATTTCCCAAACTGCGCATCTGTAAGGGACCTCCTGTCAACCAAAATTTTACGTCTAATATCTTCAAGTATTCGAGTCTTTAAAAGGCCCGGAGAAACCCATTTCTTGTCGTAGAGGATCTCACACCTCCCTTTCCATAAGTGACGTTTCACAATAGAAATAATACAATTAAAGAGGTAAGTATTGAATGTTTTAAAGTTAGAATGTCTCAGAATATTGTCTTCAGTAATGTAGCATTTGAACAATTGGCCAACCCAGCTCCATTGGAATCGGGCCATAGAGCAATCCGTGACAATATGGCCGGAAGTCTCTACACCGTTACACGACGTGCATTGGTCATGCCTTATCCTATGCATCTTGAGAAGACGGGCTTTTGTTGCGTATGCACCCACTGC
>WUQG02015777.1:0-31883 GCA_011317285.2 Androctonus mauritanicus | reverse complement strand
AAATTAATTGCATACTTGTATTATTAATAAAGGTACTTACTCAATAAAAGTATTATAAAAATGTAGTTATTTTTTTTTATAAAAATGTAGTAATAAGTTGTCTTACCCATTTTGATATAGTGTGCGGCCCACAAACCCACACTTTTTTAAAATACTTCGAAAATTTAGCCCGCGTACGAAAACGTTTGGTAACCCTTGCTTTACTTGTTCAAACATGTTTCAGCTTATCTAAACATGAATGAAGCTTTCACAACATTAGAAGAGTGTTAGTGATTCAAATAAATGATTATATACTTAATTAAATTAACAAGTGATTTATTTTTTTTATTCTTTCAAAACTTAATGCTAAAAATGGCATTATTTTTGAGATGATCTGATAATTTATATAATAGCCGGTTAATCGAGAACAGCTATATAGTTTGCTATTAAATACAGTGATATCTACCGCGAAAATTGAACCTCTTTCGAATTAATTTTAGTTTTAATAATGCTATATATTAATTATCGGTTTCTAAAATTATACATATATAAATATATATTAATTAACGTTTAATTAAATTAAAATTTTTCTATTCTTGTTACATAATTAAAGGATGAATATAATCTGTATAAATATATATTATATCACTCCTACCTGATTATTATTGACATCAAGGTTGTCAAATTTCCATCTAGCTGCTTGTTCTTGAATCGTTGAATAAGTTCTGAATAAAATAAATGAAGTAGAAACGCTTTATTAATTTACGTAATTAGTTAATCATAATAATTATATAGAAAGTTTAAAGTAGAAAATTATTATTAATGTATATATTATCGTACAAGTATATAAAATTCACCTTGAACTTTTTTCTTTCTTACTAGCTGCCATTTCTTCCTGAAGAGATTTCAGAAATTCGCTTAAAAATATTTGTTTCTTTTGTAGGGAACAACCTGAAAAAACATTAAAAAAAATTGAATCCATAGTTTATTTATTTAATGACTAAAAAATTAATTTATCGAAAAATAATATTGTATAAGTTTTCGCGAAATTATTCTATAGAAGAAAGATTTGAGAACGACTAAAACTTAAAAATACGCGAACTTAACCAGAGTAAAATCTAAGAGTATTTTATTATTATTAAAAGTTTATTAAACCATATAAAAATTTTTTAAGTTTAATGATTTGTTTATAACTAATTTATGATCAGCTTTTATTGTAGATATAAAGATGTAAGAATTACTTAAAAATACATTTTCATAATAATTGTATACAGTACTTTCATTGAGTTTTGAATGAAATTAAACTTTTAATCTGAGAAAAATAATAAATAACAAATGAGCAATGACATTTTATAATAGAATTTATTAAAATTTGAATTTCATGACTGAAAGTTGTCGAATGGAAATCTGAATACTAATACTGTATAAACTAAAATTATAAAAATAAAAATGAATATTTTGCTTAGCAAATATAACCTGAGAATCTTTAAAATTTATTAATGTTTTTGATAAATAGAATTTACTACATATTTATGTTTAAAGCATTTTAAATATTCCACCGAAACTATTTTAAAAAAATGTTTAAAAAATGCATAAACAGTTATAAAAATGCATAAATGTATAAATTACATATACAGTAATATCCCGAATTACGTAAACTCGACTTACGTAAATTAGGAGATACATAACTTCTCATTCTGTCCCCTCGCCCACTTGTTTGTTTCACAATTACATAGTGCATATACAGTATATGTATGTACATATTTCATTTGCTGATTTGTTGATTAAGAGCCTTTAATTACAACTACATATAAATTTTTATAGTTTGTTGTTGTTTTGGTAATAAAGAGCCTCTTAAGAGCCTAATACATAGTTACCTGAAATTAGATTTGGAAATCTATAGATACCCCGACTTACGTTATGCTTCCCGGTTCCGCCTATTACGTAACTCCGGGGTATTATTATAATATATTTCGATTAAGCCGAAACTAAAAATTCCATAGAATAAATAGTGATTAAATTCGCTGAAATTTTTCTCTTCTGTAAAGAATCTGGCTAAAACAATTTTTTAATTATAACAAACAAAAAATAATCACCATTATACAAGAAAAAAAGAAATATACCCTAAGTTTGAGTAAAAATAATAATAAACACATTTCTCATTTTTATGATTATTTTCTTATTATTAACTTCATTTTAGCATAATTTTTATTAAATAATTCTTAAAATAGTGTAATGTATGAAACGCAATTATTTGTTTTTGCTTTTAGAAAGTTTTGTAACACAAATAAAATGCTTAAGTGAATTCCAACAAATGATTTCAGTAACAGAATATTGGTACTCGTGGGAAAATATAATATACCGGTATACAGTAAGTATTCGTATTAAGAAAGTATTAATAAATATTGTATAAATATTATAAATAAAATCACTAATTCTTAAACGTTTATACAATATAGCTATTATAATATTTACAACAGTTATAACATATATTACGATAACTGCTAATAAATCTAAATCATATTTTAAACTATTTAATATTGTCAAATCTCTCTCCATGGTTTTTAATCGTTGAATTATGTTCGATAATAGAATATCAAATAGTCCACAAATCAATAATAAGAAAAGATAACATTGAATTAACAATAATGCCAATATGTTTTTCATTAAAATAATTTGTTGGGATATGAATATAGAATCTCTATGACTTATAGAGAATATGTATAAGTATACTTTCATATTGATTTTAAAAAGCTATATATTGTTCCCATGTCTATAGATTATTATTATACAGGGTTAAATTTTATTAAAAAGCAGCTATAGAAAGCTATTGCTCGGTCATTGAAACAAAGTAATAGCTTTTTATAACTAGCATTATGAAATAAAAATCATTGTTTTAATCTCAAAACATATTTTAAAGCAGTTTGCCCAGTTTTGTCTGAAAATAAATTGCGTTTAAACAAATATAATTCTGAGTAAAAATATAATACGGTATATCAACACCATGGCAGTCCATAATATACTTTAATTTAACAGGATTGCTCTCTGCTTACAGAAAATGAACCAGTTTGCAATCTGTCCCATAAATTTTCAAAATGGGTTGCAGTTTCTCGGCCAGATGATTTTTAAATACTATACTGTTCAATATGATCAATAAAAATGTCAAAATCATTTATTATTATTATTATTATTATTATTATCAAAACTTATGCATGAAATCAGGAATTCTCGAAGGAATTTTTCAATATTGGTATCTGAGAAAATTATTATTTTTTTAAATAAATATAGCATAATTTTCAGATATGAAACTAGTTTAAAACTCAATTATGACTCGTCCTATAATTAATAATAATCTCATTATTAAAATGATATGAGAAAGATATGCAGAAATTTATCCGAATTTTTTAACTAATATTATTAGATAGCCTCAATATCGATATATGCATTGCAGTTATTTTTTCTAATTTAAGAAATAATAAATTATTTTTGGTAATATACAATTTATTTCTTTCTTTTAAATAGATTCTGTAAATCCATTTTAATATGTGTATTTTTAATATTTCACATGAATTTGTTTTGGCAAGATGAATCAAATCAAATAAATTTATTTAATTCAACAACCATATATTCATTCTGCGTAAACAACTATGAAACATAATACTTTGTAAATGAAGCAATAAGCACTATGCCCTACATAATTTATGACCATAAAACTTTACGTATTAATTAATAAAAGATACTATTGTGCTGAAATGTCAATTGGAAACAGTAGAGACGTACTCTACAATTATTATTTATTAATAAAAAAATATAAATAAATAACCTAAAAAATGGGAAAATAATTACTTTTTCTTTATTTTTTAAGGAATTTGTACATCTTGACATTTTTTTGTTTGGATACTTCACTGTCTTCACTTGAGAACTAATGTTTCGAGAGTGTCTTACAGATTACGTAAATAGATATGTTAGGATATAAAGACGGCATTCAGAGATATGGTAATAAAATTAGCTTCAGAGTAAATTATCCAGAACGTATATTTGTAAATAAATCCGATTATTATTTTTTATATATAAAATTTTTTGAATGAGATAAAGCGATAAACAGTAAATTTTAAGATAGCCTATATAAAAGAGAATTGCTTCGCAAATAATCTTCAGCATCTTTTTAAAAGTTAGAATGATATGGAAATATATTTCGAAATTTTGCAATATTCATTTTAAACAAGTTTTTAATGTGAATTTTTCTTTTTATATATAAAATGAGAGATAAAAAATTTTAATTTACCTTTACCTTTAAACGATCTTAAATTTCTTCTAGCTAATTCGCAATCGGGTCTTTCTTTCATGGCAGGAGTTAATGGCATTGGCGTACCAGTTCTAGGATTAACGCACCAACAGAACACACCCGTAACACGTCTATGGCACTGTGTCTGTAAATACAATCCATTTTCTGTACATTCGGGTACGAAAGCACCAGTTTTTGGTTGCTGCTGATTAATTTCTAAACTCTTTCTTCTTTTTGACGGACAATCTTGTGGCTCTGTAAATTAAAAACAATGAACGTTTTTTCCAAGGTTTATCATGTTCTATATCCGTGATAGTTACGAATGTTTACATAAACGTTGTCAGAAAATAATGTCATTACTCAGAATTTTAGGGCAAGGACAGAAATATTGTAGTGTTCCAGTCCTTAGAGAGATTATAAAGGTTTAACCTTCATTTCTTTAGCATGGGAATTTAGGTGGACCAATATCAAAGATATTGGTCCACCTAATATACGTAATTTAGGTCTCATACCGAACAACGCCTCATATTTTAAATTTTATGAAAATCGAAAAATTGCCGGAAACACCTTGAACAATAAAATTGATTGTATACGGGTAAATCGGGTTAACGACGTTTTTATGTGTTTTTATTAAGCATTAACACAGATATTTTCGTAAAATTAACTTTGCTTCCCTTTCATTTGCTTATTAATCAATTTCTAGTGTATTGGAGTATGCCTACAAAGAAAAATTGCTTACCATCATCATCGTTGGGAACAGTCTCTTGAACAATATCAGGCTTTATTTGAGAATACATCGATTTCGTAGCTGAAAAAATATGAAAAAAAAAATATTCGCAAATTTTAATTTCACGAAAATAAAATGTATATCAGTTCAGATACAGTTCGTTAACATTTAAAAGATAATTATGTTTAAATTCCATCTATTCAATAGTGTCTTTAAGATATTTCCACCCAAAGTAACATTCAAATCCGCCCTTCCTAACAAGATTTGGGAAGGTCTTAACAATTGGGAAATACTTTGTCTTGGGTTAAAGAAATGCTGATGTCAGAAAAGGCGGGTTACATTCTTGAAGGCTAGGTCTGCATGATAATAAGTTGAACGATCTCTTCTGCAACATCACAGTATAAACACGAAGCAAATTATATCAAAATATAAAGTAGCATAATCAGTATTTTAATTTGTTTTTTTCTTTTTAATTTCCTTAAATATTTATTTAGCATATAATTAAGAAACTTTACTTACCTGGATCTTCTAACTTCTCCTCTTCATCCGTATTCTCGATCTGTTCGTCTGAGTTCAAGGACATAAATAATCGTAAAGAGACTTTTATGACATAAAGGTCAGCACTGTTCCTTATTGTACTCTATTTTGTTGTATTGCACATTTTGTCCCGGCCAAACAGGCACAGAGAATTGGATTAGCGAGGAAAAAAGAAAGTTAAAAAAAGAGGCTGCACTGTACATTCTAACACTTTTCCATTCGTGTATAAAGGAAAATTATAAATAAAAATCGATTTGGCACGAGTAATTAAAATCATAGAACAAAATATTTAAATATAGAATGTATACACATATTCTTTATTTAAATATTTAATTAAAGACACTAATTAAATCTTCAAAAATTAATTGATAACTGATATATATATATATAAATGAATTTTTTAATTAAGCATAAGTATCCTAATAATTTTATCAAATTGTTTTAATTTATAGCGGATTTAAATGCCTACATTGCATCAAGAAAAGAGTAAAGAGAAGCAAAGAAGAAATTAAAAAAATGCTGAAAAGCTCAACATTTTTCATACTATATTTAAACTATATTAAAACTTAAATATTAAACGCGTATAAATAATTAAAAAATATGATTTAAAATGGCAACATATTTGAATAATTTAAAAATAATAGCCGCACGACTCAATAATTCTGATTAAACTTTTAATAAATTCAGTTTTTTTTTTACTATTAAGAAATATAATTAAAGAAAAGAATGAAAAATATTTTAATTCTTTTTTTTTAATTTTTAATATATTATTAAAACATTTCTATGTGAGGGAGATAAGAATTTTCTCAGTCGTTCGGCTATCAATGAATGAGTTAAAACTAAAAAAAACAACTGATGAAACTTAAATTAGCATTCAACACCTAATAAGAAACTCACTATTAAGATCCACTCCGAGGCAAAAAGACCATTCTGTTCTAGATATCTTTTTATCTTTGTCGGAATCACAATACTTAATCAGGATTCTAGAACATGGTTTGGGTTTGACAATTTTCTTCACCATTCTCTTCAAATCTTTAACTTCTTCTGGATTAAGATAATTGTCGTTATCTAAGTCTAATTGAGTGAATTTCCACTGGATGATTCTTTTCTGTTCAGTATCCAACAAAATATCTTTCGTGTCTGTAAAATAATTTATCGTCATCATATTTTGCACATTGAAAGATTTTTTTAATATATTTTATTTCAATTTTTACCGGAGCTGGTCGGTTGGGGAAATCTGTTATATTCTGAACGAAATATTTCTATTAGATTAGTATTCATCGTTGCTCTATCGCTACTTCCACATCCTGAAAGAGGAAAAATGTATTAATGCTTGTAATCATATCAAAATATGATTCTGTTATTAAAAATTTTGAAAATACTGTCTAGCTGTTATATAAATGGGTGGTTATCGTAGCAATTTCTTTCCATAATCTTATAAGATTTCGATTAAAATAGGGTAATAGCAGTATCTCCGAGAGCAAAATGCTATCTACAGATCCATCAGCAACAAGTAAAACAAATTAGTAACTGCAAGAACTGCCATAATTTTTCACTAGAAAAATGAATTAAAGTCTAAAGACCAAATTTTCACACAGCTTTTTGACCCTCGCTTAAAAAGGTGACTTTCCCTTCGTGCCAAAGGGGGAGATACTTATCTCATGTAACAGGTTAACATCTATCTTCCCACCAAATTTCAAATTCCTATCTCAAACCATTTACGAAATTTTCACAAGAGAAAAATTACAAAATATTTCAGAGATAGCAGTGTCGGATTTTTTAAATTAAATTAAATAATTTTAATATATCAACTATGATATGTGCATATTATATATTTTTATATTTAAAAAACAGAATTGTTTTTACAGAATCCCAAAATTGAATTTTTATTTTCTCAAAAAAAATTATGAGAGATCTTTTGAAGAAACATAGAAGAACAAAAATCGGCTTATTTAGAGTATTATTTATGAGATTCTTAAGTTTTCTTGTGCTAAACATAACTAATTATAACTTTATTCAGGAGAAGATTAAATTTTGCTTAGATCTCTGATATGATTGTGTTCACTGATGAAGGTGTTGTCTGACACAGTTAACTAGCTATTAAGTAAAATTTAATGTCTTCTAAAGCCGAATATAGCTGACTATGATGTCTCGATCGTGATTTATTATTATTATTATTCATGTAATCCTATAAAATATAACTTTATATAGAATATTAAAGAAATATAAAGGCAAATTAAGAATATAATGCAGATTGATTTTGATACTTATTTTTAAAATTTTAATATTTACATTATACAACAGTTATATTCCACAATGAAAACAAGTTTCAATAGAAGAATATTTTATATTTCATATTAAAATTTACCTTTTTTCTCTTTTTTTCCTCTCGAAGATCTCCTTCTCGTAGTTTTCTTTGCTATAAAAATAATGCAAGTTTTATTAAATATAAAAAATAAATTAGGATTTGTGTGAATATCAGCTTAAAAATAATTATATTTGCATAAAAAAATTTATTTATGTGTTTTAAACTATCACATACAAATCTTGAAAAACCATTATTAAATGCAAAACAAACTAAGAAAATTTTATTTTACGACTTTCACCCGTGTTATGAATAACACAAAACTTGATATAAATCAATGAGGAAAAGAAAAATAACAACAGACAATTCTGTTATTCTTTATGAAAAAAGAAAAAAATTTGGCATAAATATTCAACAATCTCCATTTAAAGTCATAGATATGAGGGGAGGTAAAATAGCTTCTGCACCTCATCACCATCTTGTAGATTTGTTTGAGATACGATAGGTGTTGGAGAAGTCGAGTCACGAACAAGACGTGTTCACACCTCCTGACTCACCTACGCTTTTTTTTCAACAACACGAATTATGATTGTTTCGAGAAAAAAAGTTTAGATAATATGTGATCATCGTTGACATACTTTTACGCGCAACGATATTTTTAAATTAAGAAAAAACAAACGCAAGTTTTGTATAGTATACATTTTAATAATGATAAATTGTCTTAATATATTAAAAATTCGGAATTAAAATTTGTCGTGAATGACTTTAACTACTACATCGAGATAAATTAACTAAATTACTTATATAAGAGTAAAAATGTATGGGAAAGCTACTTGGCTGAGTAATATTTAATTTGTCAGCTAGTTAATAAAGAAAACAAGTTGTAAAGATATGTAAGTATTCGATAATGAAATACCACGGACGTCATAAGTCAGAAAAAAACAGCTTAAATTTCGCAATTTGTATAGTGATACACAGTTAGGTATCATTTACTTCATTCCTTACTTCTCTTATAGCAATTTGGTCGAGCATTTACTACAGACGAACGTGGAATAAGTTTTCCAAACGAATCCACACACCAACAATAATTCTTGAAACATTGCACTTCTTCGTAGCTTCCATCTTCTTTGCATTCTGGCTTAAAAGCTGAAGATTCGCCATCTAATTCCACTTGCGCCCTTTTTGCAAAACAGTTTTCGCTCTCTGAAACAAACAAAACTTATTAATTTTTTTCCTGACTAATTACGGCTTTAACATGCTGAAAATTTGCTTACAGCGAGATAACATTTAAAGAAATAACAAGAAAAAATACCTGAGGCATCACATCACAGTCTCAATTAGCATCTTAATTATAGGTTAGCAAAAGATGACATTTTAACTATGACGAATCTCATTAAATATATTCTATCTTAATAAACATATTTAAATTGCTGTTTATTTAAATAACAAAAGAAAAAAAAATATTTAAAAAAATGTGTAATTAATTTAACGTTTAGATTTTATTCCGTAATAGTTATTTTTAGCTATCAACCGGTTTACTATTAAAGATTCATAAAGTACGTTGCAAAAATAGAAGATAAACCAAAACGGGATATTTTACAAGCAAATTTTACAACGATGTTCGTGATTTTCGATGAATTATTATTATTATTATTATTTTCTTACCTACGCATCTACCTCGATATTTTATGTCTATCCGATGTCCTTCACATTTTGCTTTGTTCAAGTGGCACATGGAATCGTAAGTTCGACCATCCGTACCGCAAACAGGATGCAAGTTTTCTTGAGTGCAATCGTGTCGACAACTACTACGTCCGTTATTATCTTCTTTAATAGGAAGCTGCAAAAACATTTTAAAATTAAGTGTAATATCAAATAAAATCATCAAATTTAAAATCTACTCAATAACACTTCCAAACAGTGAACTAAAATAAACCCAGTTTACTGGACAGCAGTTTTAACTTAGTAATACATACGTTTTGAAGTGATGCAAACTGATACAGAATAATATATTTAAGCAAGATTGATTGACTTAACGAAAAGAAAAAACAATTCTACTTTCCTTTAAGAGGAAAATATAAATAATTAAAACATATAATGCTTTATTATGGTGTTTCGTCTTTCCAGAATTAGTATACTAAATTATACAAATATTTTAACTTGGTCTGCTACATTCTACACACAAATAGTTAAAAATCAATTAAAAAACAATATGCAAAGTGCATCTGAAAACAAGATAAGATATTGCATAAACTAGATGATACATTCATTCAATCAAAATTAGGAAAAAAAATTTTTTTTAGAGCGATCTGATCTTGATTCTGTGAACGAACTGAGGATTGCGTGAAGAAACAACAATCAATAGAAAAGAATTTATTAAAATAATGATACCTAATCGTGTAATTTGTATTATAATTAACTAGAGATGAGATATCAAATTCACTCGTGAATGTGACTACGGTTCAATAAATTCTAAAACTACCATTAAATTAAATGAAACTGTAGTGGAATCGAATAATTTTACACATATCGAATTCCAATATAGTATCAGAAGATCAAAACCAGTAAGAACTTGCGAATAAACAGAATTTCAATAGCCAATATCATATACTAATTAATAGAGTTCAATATTTCATAAGAAATTGTATAACAGAATTCATCAACGACGACTGTTGCTGAGAAATGATATTAAAAAACAGATTACATTTATTAAATTGAATAAAAATGAAACTATTAAGCTCAAACATTCCAAGCACTTAATAATCCATCAAAGTTTTTTGTTATGGAATCATTAATGAGTTTTCAGGTTACCGGATGTGCAGAGACATGTGCTTGTCATAGGACCAGACTGAGATAGTTATTTCTTTAAGATCTAATCCAAGGTCAGCCAATTAAAAGATAGTGACAGAAGATGAAGTCTTCCCCATTGACAAACAGGAAATGGAATTGTGGTCAAGCTTCCTCAGATAGCGAGTGTCCGCCGCCAAATTGGCGACAACCGTCATCTTTCGCAACACTTTTATGTAATGAATCTGACGAACAACGAACTCTTTATGCCGCTTTGCGGATATCCGCAATTTCCAGCTTTTTTCCTGACTTAAAAACAACTTTTTTAATTTTGCATCGGCATTCCTATTAACTAATGCGATGATTTTAAATTATGAATAATATTTTATTAATCCATCCCACTTTGGAATTCATGTATGGCATTGGATTACATGATCTCTGTTTTAAAATTTAATTTATTTTTAATTTTATTAAAAAATGAGAATACTTATTCGGGCATAAATTTTAATGTTCGTTATTATTCTAATCTGGCCTGCATCGTGCATTGATGGCACATATATAACTTACATGCTGATAGATGTTGTGAATGATTTGGGCACATAAACATAAAACTGTACTTAAAGTTTATGTCTGAAAGCGTTTTTCAAGTCTCGGAAACGTGACAAACATCATCGGGCATCATCACAATTATTTTTTTTTTTTTGCTTTTTTATTAATTACTTCTCATCACGTTTTCATTATTTTAAATTCAGGGAATTTCTGGTAATTTTCTTTACTTTAAAAATTGAAAAATTAATTGCGGAGCAATTTTAAAGATAGTTAAAACTCTATCGCATTTTTATAGAACAGGAAATTTATCTCGGAATTAATCCTTACGTGCAACAAAATAAATCGACATTAATCATGAAAGGAAGATTATTCATCCTTTCCACACTTTCTTTCTTTCTTCCTGTGTAAAGGGACTCCCGCTGCGATGAGAGACACCGCATTAATAATCTCAGCTTAATCCGCATCTTCCGACTTAACCAAAAAGCACAAAAATGCAAAAATCGCAGCCGATCCTTAAATCTCTATAAAGAATTAAAAATAAAAAAGAAATAAAAAGACATGAGCCATATTTCAGCCACTACATATTAATTACAGATGTATTAAATTACAAAAGAAGACAAGTCATAAACAAGAGAGAGGACCTCCTAAAGTGTCTTGAGTTACTTTTGGATTCATCTCCAGGAAACGAGATAAAGCTCACCTTCCCATGATTCGTAGCTGACCAGCTTTCCAACATAAAGCACAGACATCAGTGTCGCCATAGCGACGGGAGAGTTGCAATTTTTTTATCTAAGCAGGTAAGTGAGTAGACCTCCTTCCGTCCAAGAAACCCCCGCAGTTGGCAGCACTTGTCAAACTCGCAGCCGAATTTATGGGGTTTAGAAGAAGGGAAAATCAATTGCAATTTGGTCGTTGCACTTTTGTTAGATATTTTTTTTCCTTTCTTTCTATTTATTGCCGTCTTTAAACGTGTCTTTAATAAAACAGTTAATAAAAAAAATTACAGGTATTGTTTTTGTAAACATTTGGAACGTTCTACAACCGAGACAAGTATATCTCGCTGATCTTGTGATCTTTATTGTCAACCAGAAAGTAATAAAGTAATAATAATAATTCTGTACGTCCTAAAAAGAGATAAAGAAAACAAGGATTAAAAAATGGTAACTGTAATCAGATCCTATAAATTTCTCAATGAATTATCAAACTATTTTATAACGAAACATCGGCAGTGAATTCTAAAACAATGCATTACTTTTATAAAACTCATACATGCATTACTGAAAGAATTTATAAGTAATTCTAGATTTAATGCAAAATAAGTTTAGTGAACTTCTATCGACCTTCATCGATTCATTACTATTCAGTTTTTATCGATAAACTATCGTAGTGGCAATGCTATTATTAATTAAAACAGTTTCTATAGATTTTGGAGCCAAATTCATTAAATTTTCATGATTCTTTTTTCGAAAAATCTATTATATAATTAAACATTTTAAACGAAATCTAAAGTAACATACAACTTACCAACCCGAGACGTTTCAGCTAAAGCATCTAAAGAATTATTTAAGGTCGTTGACTATCTGTCTGCATAATTATATTCCTTTTATCCGTTCCTTACACCGAAAACCCCATTCTTTGTTTTAAAATGTCATTATTCAATTTTCTATCGATATTAATTTTATTTATCAAAATGAAGAAGTGTATAGGAGATCTGGATATAAAATACAAGTGAAATATGTTTAACAATGTGTTTATCGTCACGGTTTGGTCGGTTCCCAGGAGAATTTACTACAGTAATAAAATCAAGAAATTACTTAGTCTACATGTTACAACTATTGTTTAATATTGTAGGCGTAAGAAGGCCCAAGTACTTAGAAGAAAGGATTATCGTCAAGGTTATATATGTTCTCTCTAGGTTGGATGGAAAATTCTATCTAGATTTAATATTTAGAAAAAAATACGCGATTTTTAAATTATAATCATGAAAATATGTTATTATTTTCTAAAAAATAAATAATATTTCCTATATATATATTGTAAAATATATAATAAAGGAAAAATGTATTAAAAATAAAAAAAGCGTCAAAAAATGTGCTTGAAACATATAAGGAAAACAATATGAGATACAAAAAATTAAATTTTGAAAAAATACTTGTTTATATTATATGGTAAATAAAATTAAATAATCAATGAACTGAGTATATATAAAAATATCATACATTAATCTAGAAGAGTTCAAAATAAAACAATGCAAACTACGATTTAAAGGGAAGAGAATAATTATGAAGAATGCTACATTTGTGAATATATTGGTTAAAATTAAAAGAAAAAACTGAAAACTCATATATCAACTGAAACCACTCAAAGTATTAGACTTAAAGAAGTGAAGGTGAACAAAAGAAAATAATCCAAAACCAGCGAGAAAAGCTGTGAAGGAACAAAGCGGCATTTGCACCCCATGGACCAGATCTTTTACAAGCCCACACCTGGCCAAAGAGAAACTATTTAGAGAGTTTTAACTTGCACCTGTGGGTCGCACCTAACACCTGGCAAGATATATTAAGCTAAGTATTTGGGTAATTACAATAACCTATTATTCTTTAAAGTAGAAAGGTATTTGCTGCAAAATAAAATAGATCTATCCTACAGGATCACTTACGCTACTATTTACAATATAAGTTAAAAATGTATTAAGTTGATTGCACTCAAATTCCTTTTAAGTGCCCAACTGATACACAGGAGAGAAAGAGAGAGAGAGAAAGCATTTGAGCCATCAGTCCTCCCTACTTCATTAAAATGGCGACAGGTACTAACCTAGCCATCCAAACAGGGTGAGGTGTCGCTAGAGAAGATAAATCTCTTCATCAAGACTTACTGTCAGGATTTTAAGGGCCTCTTTTGGGTTTAAGCCACACACCAGATCATTCATCATCTGAATGGCAGCTGGTCATATAAGCAAATAATGCATAGTGAACAGTTCAAGTGTGGTTTTTGCAGATACCCACTAAATCGTAAAAGTGGCTGGTTAATGCATGTATAACTCTGGTCACACCCACACTAATTGGGTTTTGGTTCCCCATTTCATTAAGAACGAGTTTAATGGATGTAATCTGTCTTATCCTCATGTGACCTTGGTGTCCAGGATTATAATTTATATGTAAGAAAAAGTATAAAATATAATATTGATGTGATGATGTAGTAATTTCATTAAAAATAATAAGTGTATAATTATATTAATTTACCGAACACCATTAACATATATCAAGTTTGGCCATGTTTTATCATTCGCCGCTTGTTACTGTAGTAGCATGGAGATGCATATAAGGGCGTCGTTTCAAAGTGTTATCGTGCATGTAGTATTCGATATTGGTTTGTGTGGAATTTTACCACCCGGATTATAAATTTTCTTTTATTTTTCTAGAGAGTTTTTTATTTTTTTATTACGTTGGGAAATGAATAAAACATTAGAAGAGGAGGAATATATGAAGAAGAGTAATAAGTAGATAACTTATGCTAAACTAAACTATATAAGGTATAAAAAATGAGAAACAGAATTAATCATACTAAACATTTATGGATGGTTACATTTAATTATGATAATGTTTACTATTAAAATCAATTTAAAAGTCTGGTAAGATTCAAAGAGTCAAGCATGTGCTTACGTACAAAACGAAATCTTGGAATGACAATCATGTAAATATTGGTGTGGTTTAGTTCGATAAGAAAAGAAGTGACGATAACTGCTACATAAACAAGTCAAAGGCTTACATAACCCTTGAATCCAGGAAGATCAACATTGCTAACATCAAACATGTATAGATCAGTTCGAATTAGTCACGGTTCATGTAAAAATTTTAGTAAAACTTTTTTTTTATAATTATTATTCAGATATTTTATCCTATTTCATTAAAAAGTAATAAAAGAATAAATTTAACGAGTAATTTCTTCATAAAGGAGGCATTAGTTATTAAATTACCGTAGTATAATTTTTAAAATCAATATATGATAAAACGTTTTGCATCCTTAAACTGAAGAACATCTACACATGGAGAGATTGAAAATTGTTAGAAGTAATTTCTGGATTTAGTACTTTGCCATTTATCTCTTAAAATAAACTGCACACTATCCATGTCATAGCTGTTTATAGATTAAGGTGCAATTTAAGCTGTTTGGGTTGCACATGTCAACGACACAAATACTAACTGTCAACATGTAGAGTTGCAGGTGCTGCGCGTGGAGTTAATCACTTCATTTGTCCGCTACCAGCATTTTGACTATTTTTATCGCGAAAATAATTTAAAAAAAAGAAAAAAAAACAGATTTTTCTTCGCTATAATTTTCAAATTAGGTGTTAATTAATTCTCGAAAGAAAGAGCTCGAATATAAACCATATTATAAAGTTTTTATATATTTTAATCTTCTGAAATATTCTGTAAATTCGTGGCTTAAAAATATAATCAAACAAAAGAAAAATCAGAAAGCATGAATAATAAAATATAATAAATACGAAACTGGAAGGCATAATAAATAAAAAAGTTAAGTGGGTTCAATAAAGGATTTGTTGTTCGTAATATTTATGAGTGTTAAGCACAGAAACATGGAAAGTTAAGTTCTCGGTATTGCGTGCTGTGCAGAAATATTGTACCGCCAATAAATAACGGTTCGCAGAATAAAAAAAAAATTCATTTTTGTATAAATTGAAGGGCGGCAATACGAAGAGGAAGTTATTCATTATACGTAATCTGCTGCCCTTTATCCAATTGTTTCTTCTCTCCCAATTAGTTGTTGGATTAATTGCGGTCTGCACATCATCTCCAAAAAATACTTTTCGACACTCACTCTGTTTGTTTGCGGATAAGGAAGTGGAATAAAACAGCATGAAAGGGTGTTTGTATATATATATTCGAAAAAACAGTAAGCAATTGCACAGGATGTAAAACATTCATATGAACGGAAATACTGTCATTTTTATCAACATCCCTTATCCCATTTTGGAAATTTTAGATTGCTCGGTATAAAGTGTTTAAAAAAATTAAACACTTCCGCGATTGGAGTTATGTCAAGAATGCTTATTACAGCAACAAATTCTACAAGTTTAAAATCACAAACTTTTAATTAGTGTTTAAAATTAGTATAAACTTTGCAATTCCAATTTTAAACCGTTCTGCATTTTCTTAATTGGTAAATTGCATAGTTTCCAACAGATGTGAATGAAAGTTACTGGAGTGTGTGTGTATGTTGTGACATAAATAGAAAAGAAGAGGCGTTAAGTTTTTCAATGGGAGAATAAAATTTTGTCCTTGACCGTGTACTGTATTACCTTTAAGGTTTTAAATACCGATTATAAATTTTCTAGATAATAGCATGATTAATTGGTACTGCTTCTATTTTTTGCTGATAACGTGTTCTGAAAATAGATTACGTTGAAGGGGGAAAAAAGTGTTTGTTGGTTTGTATTATGCATGAATGTTTTAAAGCATTGAGTGAATTGCAGAATAGTTGTCGAATCGAGGTCGAATCTATAAAAGTGTGATAGGCAAACTAGCAGAGTGATAGTTTAAAATATTCAGTTAAAGAATGATCGAATAAAGTTTTGTATTAAATTGCGAATATATATATATGCTTTATGCTTTATGAAGCATTATAGAAATTCTGTAGATGTTAAATCATTTTAAACTTTTATAAGAGATACGTAATATAATATAAAATTCGAACTATAAAAACATTCAGCTAGAAAGAATCAAAGTAAAATATAAAAAGAATCATGTGAGAAAATTAAGGAACTAGAAAAAGCAAGGAAAATTATTCGTGTAAAATTTCAAACTAAGAACGATAGTGGCACGAAGGTCATCATCTCTCATCAGTTACAGAAGATGGAGATATGTGAAGCATAAAGGGACAACCCAATTCTTGTGTGGACAGGATATGAAATCGGAGCCTTCCTAATTATTAGACCGTGCAAGAAAGAGACTGGGCTTTGGAAACAAATTGTCTCATTAAATCCAGAATTTTTTCCACTTAGATAACATTCTAGTGCATTAGTCAGATAAGGTTACTATGGGGTAGACAACCGTCCCAATAGGCACCAACGTGGCACCCTGTATTAAACAGAGGGGAAAGAGTAGAAGAGAGAAAGAGAAAAAAGGTCTTTAACAGGTCGTAAGTTGCAAGGTGAAAGCCCTTTCTAGCATAGAATAAATTTAAAATCGCATCACTTACTTGAGTTAAAGTCATTCGAAGTTGAAGTATCATTATAAGGATTGTGGTCGTCCACATATTGACTGACCTCTGCGACTCTGACCTTTCACCCCGAGTTCACTACAACCGCGTCGCTATAGTTGTCGACTATATCTCTCGAATTGCTGCTTGCGTGCTTGTGGAGGCGTTGAAGATCAAACCACACCTACACAAGAGACGTCGGTAGGCTCTAGTCCAACAACTTTCCACCGGCTGATGACGATATGAATGGTCCGGGCGTAAAATGTTATAACGCTGACGCGTGAACTGTCGCTTGTGTTTAGATTGGAGGGCGCGTGTTGACTACCCGACCAACGCGTGCGACGCGTGGACCCTGTTCGATCACGTGGTCTGCATGTCTGACCCATTGAGAGGTCAAGGGTGTCGTTTAATCAATACGATTTTTGTCAGCTTGCCAACACCAAAGCCCCCTAATAGCTAGTACTCACCTGATAATTACAGAATTTATAGAAATTAATAAATGATCAAAAATGGTATTAACATGCCTGAAATTAAGAAATTTAATGCTTTATAAACTTTACCACAATAGAGTTAAATAACCATAATTATGAAATATTCAGTTTAGAACTAATTTTCTAATTTTTGATGTTTAGACAAAACAAGTCCTCAAATTTAAATTTTGTTTGTTTCATATAAAAATTGGAAAAAAAAATTAATATTTAGCAAATCCAATTTATCATTAAATTAATCTTCTTTATCGAAAATCTTATATTTGAGAAATTACCAGACAAGTTTAACAAAAAGTGAATTGTTTATTTAGCAAAATAGCATTATATATAAGTTATATATATAACACAGTTTTAATAAGGTTTATGCCTTATCATTAAAATAACAGAATATTGATTTATGTCAGTCACAAAACCGATAAAAAGCCGAATATGAAATCTGATCCATCACCTGTTTTTAATTTTCTTCTCTTTTGCCCCTGTTTGATACGATATCAAAGAGAGGAAAAAAAAAAAAAAAATATTTTAACACGGACAAAAACAAGAAAAAGATGCACAAGGACATCTTACATTCTGATATTAGATCTAAATGTTTAATTTATTTTCAAGGATTTAACTAGATGATCGACTACTTAAAATAATGATTACATAAAAAATATTCGAGACTTTTTAAAGTAATTAAAGTAGAAATTTTATGTTAAAAAATATTCGTTTTTGTTTCTTTTAGTTTAGAATTTCGGATTCAGTTTTGGATAAGTTATTTAATCTTATGATAAATTGTATTCCAGTTGAAAATTTTAACTGCATCTTTCGAAAGTTTAATAATCCACGTCTAAATTATTATTAATAAATCCCTTTTAGTATAAAATTCCACTAAAATTTATTTATGAGGCTGATAATTTCCATCAAACATCACTTTAAAAGTTCAGGCTATTTTGAGGTTTCATGAGCGAGCCTCGTAATTTTTACTTTTTTTTTTTTTTTTAAATATGATAAAAAACAGTAATAAATATTAAGTTTACGAAACATGGCGTTTCATTCTAACAGATAAACATACTCAAGTTAATCAGAAAGTAGAGCTCAACGTCACAAAAATAGATGACAACTCGCAGTGCGGCATAAATAATTCATAAAGGAAAAAAAGGATTTTAGAAATGTAAATAACTGTAATAAATAAGAATGTGTGATCTCATCTAGATAATAGATAAATCAAAATGGTGTAATTTGCAATCCGTCTGTTGATCTACTCGCTTGTCCCGATCGCAAATCTCGCCGCATTCCTTCTTGTTAGCAGAAATTACGAATGTTGTTTGAGCCTATGCATCCGTTATGTCTTTCTCTGTTTGATGTCCTCCAGCTAAATCAGTCTGATCTCGTCTGACGAGCTTCGTCATCGTTTTGAATCGGCAATTCAAAGGTAATGTGTGACATTTGTAATCTTGCCTCATAAATTATCTCTGTGGGTGATGAGTATGACTGTCACGTGCTATAAAGCTGTTAAGTTCAACCAGTTTGTTTTCATTCTATAACGTCATTTAAGTAGTATTTTTGTCATATCACACGTCTGCTTTGTTTCGCCTTGTAGAATATTTTAAATCTTTACGTAATGTTTTTCTTCAAGAATTTTTAAAAAAAGAAGAAAAACTTCATAAAGTGTTATAAATGCACATACCTTTCTTCTTAATCATTCGGAATCGCATCAGTTATCGCAAAAAATTGTTGTCGAGGTGACATTTTGAACCCTGTATGAAAATTAAACAAAAATTAATAAATGCCTCCCAAAATAATTACAGAACTAAATACAGAAATAATTAACTTAAAATAATTAGGTTTATAACAATAAAATTATGAAAAAAGTTATCTAATGAGGTTATGATAAGAATTAATTAACTTTATCATTTCTCGACATCATTATTCTTAATTAAACGCTTATAAGTTGCAAACCGAATTATTTTAAGACTATAATCTAAATTGTGTTGATATTAATTCTAATAAAGAACTACTGTTCCTAATAATGAAACCTTTAACAACATTTTTTTGGCCTATTTGAAAGATACAGTGGAAGGTAAGGAAAGTCTCATAAAAAATAGAAATTAAATTAATGACTTCTAAGCATACTGTTCCTAATAAGGAATCATCACTCAAAAGCTTAAAAAAACGAAAAAAAATTAAGAACTCTATACTAACAAACAGCAGGAATTAAACTATTCCTGTCCAACTTAAACAAATAATTTTTTTTCCTTCAAAAAATAATAAATCTTAATTAGTCAATTATCAGGAATAGTAAAACTCGTTACAGCATTTTTCATCACTATAAATATAGTTATTTTAATTAAAATCATAGATTTATAAGATAATAGGGTTAATTACGATAAAGATCCTAACTTGATTTTGTCGATCAGGACCGGTGCAATATGATCTCTGCCAAATGATGTCTAAATAAAATCGTTTTTCCTGTACATTCTTGGAATTTTAAACAAAACCAAATTGATGTTTAACTAATCAACAGAAGGAACATACCTGAAATTTCTTAGTTTATTTATATGTTACTGTTTCAAAAATAAAAGCTTACATAAATGAGTAAAAAAGGAATTCATTCCATGTATGCGATTTAATTTTTGGTTTATGACACCAACTGTAACAAAATTTTAACAACTGTATACAAAATGTTAACAGGATGTATCATGCAGAACGAAATTTTTAATTTAAAGATATATATTTTCGATTTATCATCTCGAGTTTATATTTTGTTAAATTTGTAAGATGTGCAATGCATTTAAAGATTGTAAAATCGTACTTTACGAATAAAAAAAAAATTATTTATGTACAGTTTATGTCATTTCTTATCTGCAGTCATGTTTCATAGAATGAACTTGTCAATGAGTTATTCTTATTAGAATCATGTGTGTCAAAATGGATAGCATTGCACACATTTCTTTGTGGAATTTCGATATGTTTCCTTTGGTTAAAACTGCCTCTTGAATTTTAATTTAAGGATTAAACATGTTTTTTTTTTCTTATATATTTTATAAATTCGTACGTTGGCAGGATTCGTTCTCATGCAATTTAACAAAATAAAAGGATCTCTACTGATTCTTTACATAATTTTATATCTGATCACGTTGATTTGTAGTTTTATTATACATTTAATAACTGTTAATCATCACAATATTTGGAAATTCTCTATAAATATGGAATGTGTTTAATCATATTCCATATTTATCTAATTCACAATATTCAGAAATGTTTAATTTGATGAGAAAAGTCTTAAGAATGTTCAAGATTCTTGTATTGGGGTTTTCCTAATGAACACATTGTTCTATAGGAAAATCCCTGTTATGGTTTCTTAACAGTTTAAGCTCTTAAAATCAGTTTCTAAATACCTAAAATTTCCCGTTAATTCGATGGAGTGAGAAAGAAAACAAAAAAAATTCAATAGATATCGGTAACATTGTCGATAAAAGTACTTACGAATCGTCCTTGAACAAGAGTGAAGTAGTTAATCTACTTCTTGTGAAATTTTACAGTGCCAAATTTTATAACGAGTTTGAATTGTGTTTAGTGGATACAATTAGTGACAAGCGTGAAGGGCAATAGGTTGTTGGCTTGATATAAAACTGGTTTGATCCTAAAGAATTATTGGGGTTATAGGAAAAATGCTCATGTTGAACCAATTAATGCTACGTTATCTCTCGAGTTATAAAATATATCGAAAATATTAAAACTTCGACCTTACTAAGTTTGGAGGTTAAGGAAGAACTTCTTTAGTGGAAGATGAGGGTATTAAATAACTCAGGATATGCAAACAGTTTTATATAAAATAAACCTTGAACCTTATACTCTAAAGGTCAATTTTGGCATAAGGTGAAGTTTAAACAACATAAATCTTAAATTCTAACAGTTTATGCTAGACTATAACTGATATTTAAATTTTTTCTTTCGATTCGAAAGGTTGTACACAAATGATTCTATTTTTTGTGTTTTCTTGATAAATATATTTTGAGATTAAAGTTTAGACTAAATTTTTTCATGATGAAAGATTTCAGACGAAGTACTATCTGTGTTTACTCAGTTAAAACAGATCGTTAGTCTGAAAATCCGTTATTTTTCTAACCCAACTTATCTTCTCTTCCATAAATAAAAATTTCAAAATAATATTTATCAGAAAATTACCAGCGATAATTATTAATGTTTACGCCATTTTCGATATAAAAATCAGAAAACAATCTATTTTAGAAATGATATGAAAGAATGAAATTGATGTTGTTAAAGTGTAAAAGTATTTTCTTATTCGCTAAGATAAACATTATACTACGTCGGATTTTATTTTTGTAAAGTAGTATAAAACTTACATTGATAAAATCCTGCACTAATAAAGATCTTATGTATTATGTAAACCTCTTAATGTAATTCATTACATTTCGATATCTAAGAATTGTAAAATTGCTGATTTTGCAAAATATTATTTATTTTTATTTAAATAGCCGAAAACAAAAATAAAAAAAAAATTGATTTCTACACATATAAAAAGTGAACTGAATAATGCAACGTGATAGCATGGAACAGAAAAATATGAATATAAATAAGAGTTAAAACAGCTTAAAAAGAAAACTCTGTTTATATATAGATCACTACAGACTAAAGTTATACAAACATATAAAAAGTTGTTTTTTTTCACCACTTTGTGAAATTATCGACAGACAATTCGTAAGCAAGTTATTTTGTTACTGCATAAGCTATCGAGTTACACGAGTACTGTTTGGCTTTATCCAAAATTTGAGTAGCCTATTATAGACAAACGTTTAATGAGATTTTTAGAGTTGATAAGTTGGTTCTGAGATCTATGTAAAGTATGAAATTATCAAATATATACTGCTTTATTTTTAAACGCGAGTTATTGAAGTAGTAGTCATACTGTGTTAAAGTACCTATTATCTACTTTAAAAAATTAAATAATCATCAGTTACACAAGAGAGCACAAACACATTGATATTCTTTGTTTTTGTTTAATTGCTACATTTTCTGTTAATTGGTTGGTATTATGTTAGCCCATCTCATTGGGGCAAAAAGAGTATGATTAATTTATAAACGTGAATCGAATCCGGATGTTTTTTGTGGTAAGCCAGAAAATACAATACTGCAACTAAGTATTAGTAATTATTCATCAGTATCGAAAATGGAAACATCAGTAATTTTTATACGAAAATAATGTCTAATTCATGTCAAAATAAGAAAGAATATGAGGATATCTTACTTTAGAAAGAATTTTTTAATTCCCTGAATTTTTATTAATTTTATAGTTCTGTAGTGATCAAAATTTTTCACCAAGTTTTTCAGAATATTAATTTAAAATATACTGATTCTCAGTTATAAATCCTAAACTGTTTTGTGAATAAGTAATTTTTTATTCTTATTTTCTGCACTAATATAAATATTTATTAAACAGAAATAATAGCTTTTTATTTTCTCAATAAAAATTTAAATTGTTTTAATCATGTAATATTGGTTAATTATATGCATTATTTTGTTTGTTTTAAATTCTAAAAAGGAAAAGTTTCATCTTTTTAATGAAAATAAATTAGAGTTTGTGGTTAAATGATGTTAAAAACTACAAACATTGTTGAGTCATGTTTAAATTATTCACTATATTAAGATATTATAATCCAGTTAGGAGTTACATTCTTTTAGAATTAATGCTGAAATCAATGAACTTATTAGAGAATTATAGAATAACATTTTAATTAAAAGTTATTAAATGAATTAATTCGTGTTTTTTAAATTTGTATTATTCATTATATTCCTCTTATTCAAAAATAATATTTTTAGAAGTTTCATAAAAAATATAGTGTTAGCAAAACTTTTTATTTTTCATAGGCATACCTGAACATAATAAATAATCGCTGTTTAATTTAGTATACAACAGTACAGTATTTTCTTATGGTATCGAATCTCACAAGCGGAATCCGTTTCAAGACTTCAGGGCTGGTTAATATTTGAATGAGATCATTTGGAAGGTTGTAAGATGGAGTTTAATGGGCCAAGCTCAGATCCCTCCTGAAAAATCTGGAAGTGTAGGAATTAAATCCTGTAAGTTTAAGTCCAGTATCCTGTTTGTAGCCATCCTGTCGATCATTGTTAGATATAATATATTCAGATGTAGTTTACAAAGTGATGTATTATCAATTGATTAGCTATTCTATTTTCTTATGTAATCAAATAAATAAATTAGCACTCCAGTAGGAATTTTATTGGAATGCTAGATTATCCACTTGTTTTTATCAAATTTCGCAGTAGTTATTCAATAATGTTGGCTAGATGGTCAGTGGAAGGATCATCTGAATTATTCGCGATTGATTTCTCGATTCTAATTCTTCTTGGAAATTTTTCATAAGGAATCTCGATTTAGCAGGTCAACTTTTATTAATCAAAACTTCAGCTAATCTTATCATGAATGGAAACCGATTCAAATGCGTTTTGTATTGCTCTACTACTTAATAATTTGTACTGATTGAAAAAGCACATATATTTTACTTATTAATCTACTTTCCAAAAGAAATAGAAGCTTATAAGATCGGCCAACGGCTGTCTGCGTGTGTCCCGTTAATAACTTTTGAACTAATTAGCAGATTTTCATGAGCTTGGTAATGATGTTTTGCCATTAAAGGAACTCTTTAATAGGAAAACATCACTACCAAAACACCGAAGCCGCAACCTTTATTCCTGCAAGGTAGAATTTCATCATTGCTACAATTTTACTTTACATTAGTGTCAATAGATGGCGCTAAGTGTTAACAGTATAGGAATAACATATGGCTTAATTAATTTCTTAACAAAGCATCTCTATTTCAATATCTATTACAATGATGTCACAAAAAGCCGATATTTTATATCATCATAACGTAACAATGCATGACGTCACGATGGCTCCGTCGTCTCGGCCATGTGATGTCATCGTGACATCTATGCTCATAAAATTAGAAACAAAAGCAATGGACTCTAAATGCTAAATAAATGGAAAATAATCAATGTCTTTGGAAAGTAGACAATTTTAATTCTTTCTGGAACTTCTTGTGTTCTTAATTTTATTATGTTAATATAAAATAAAGTGAAACTGATCTAATTTCTGGCTATTATTCACCATCATTGCCATAAAATTATATTATTTTCATACTTTTTTAGTTATCACGTCTATTGGTTAGTTATACTGTTTTGTTTTTCGTCTGAAATCGTTCTTCAAATCCAGGAGCTTTCCTGGAAATCTATAAACAGTAATTTTTTTTAGAATACATGATACCATTAGAAATAAAATTTGGTATCAAATTTCTGAATCTGAAAATCCTAAAATATTTCACAATTTCACGCTGCTTTCCATTTTATCCGATATTTACTTGTTAGACGGAAATATTCTCCAATCCACTGCAAAATACATTCGAGTGTTTTATTTTTTTTGCTTCAAATTTAGCAATAACTTTTTAAAATTATCTAATTTGGACGGAATAGTATATTATTTTCGATGTAATATAATAATAAGTAATATAAATTTAATATAATGTTCCACGACTATCTAACGATGAATTGCATTCTTTATTTCGCGAAATATCGGTATCGGATTATTAGTAACTTGAATTTTATATAAAAAAGAAAAATTGAAATGTTTTAAAATAAATCGAAAAATCTTAAATTTTTAATCAAAAAATTAAAAGAATTAAAAATTGCTCATAAAATATCCTTACATCAACAAGGAAATTATTCGTGACGATAAACAATAAAAATAAATAACATCAGAAATAGCATTTAAAAAGTAATCGAATTATTTAAGTCAAAATATATGTTATACATAATTTTATACTGAATTGGCCTAAATATAAACATTATTATATTATATGTGATTGACAAAGAGCGACAATCAAACTCAAGGAAATACAGTAGATAATTTATCAATAAACAAATCAGGGGTTTTCGAGATATTTTAAATCAAGAAGACTGATTTATCTTTTCACCAAAAATTTTATATAAGTTATATACAATAAAAATTCTAAAGTTAAAAAATATTCGTTTTTGATTTAAACAAAAATCTGGAAACTGACTCTCCATTTACTGTCGATATATTTTTAAAAATGTTTTTATCATCAATAATTTTGGAAAATTTAAAATATTTCTTCAAAAAATAACAGTAATTGTCGAATTACTCTATAATTTTCAAAATTTTTCAAAATAAAACGATCATTTATATGTTATCTTCTGTTCAACAATATCTGGGTGGACAAATAATATAGTATTGTACACAGCATAATAATTCTGAGAAAAATTTAGTGTAATTTCTTTTGGCTTCGAGTTTTCAATAAATTTCTTTGGATCAATAAAATTTGTAATACCTTCAATAAACCAATATATAAATTTTTTAATTACATTTAGAAACGTGTATATATTGCTTTTGGTTTTAGTTTTCTTTAACAATGCAATATCTCTACATTCACCTCCAATTTTTTTGGTCAATAGATGACGCCACTTTCCATTGGGTAGAATATTAAATAGTGCTAAGGACGGGGATGGATGGGCCGTATCTGAATCCCAAGAAGCATCTCAGTTCTCAAAGACTATGATAAATGGAGGTGAGATCATTGGCGTAGCTACTGTATAATAAGAGTAGTCAAAGACTAAGGGCACTAGTGAATTAGGGGCCCTATTTCATTAGGGCCCATTAATAGATGAAAATAGGAGCTATCTTTACTATTCTAGGTCCTATAGACAGATGCAATATGTAATTAGAATATATTTTTCACTGAATTCTTCATCAATATGATAATCTAGAATAAAAAAGCAATTCTTCTTGTACAGTATTTTATCATCAAAACAGAAACATAACCCAGGTGATGACAGTTTTTATTTTTCGCTTTTACAAATGTAACCTTTATATAGTGATCAGATATCCGGAGCTTAGTCTGAATTTTTTCGTGTTGCAATTATTCTAAATAGTTTGATTGAGGATATTATAAAAGCTTTGTCAGAAACTAATCTTAAAACAACTAAAAAAGTATAATACGGCTATTAAAATTTACAATAATTAATTTTGGAATATTTATTTGTTTAAAACTTCAAAATCAGAAAAAAAACGAAGTGCTTAGAATAATGAATCAAATAACAATGACATTTGATTTTATTTTCATTTGTATATTTTTAAAAAACGTAATGTGCGAAATTAATTGTTTCAAAAACTCTACAGAAACATAATATAGACTTTAATGAATGTACTTCTGTACTAGATCGAGTTAGTAAAAATTTACAAAATATTGAAAATTCATAAAAACAAATTAAATATAAATCTGAGCAAATTGCAAAGGAGTTCGGGATAGATCCTCAATTTGAAAACAAACGATAACTTAAAACTAAAAGAAGGATATGATGAATTAGCTTCAGATTTTTTATTTGATAATAGAGACCAGTTCTTTAAAATCTGTTTTTGCTATGTTTTAGACAAAATTATAAAATTAAAAATTGTTCCAAAAATATGAAATTAGTAAAAAATTATTTTGCAATACTATTACTAGAATCGAAAAACTGTATATCAAATGTTGATATATTGAGTGAGTGTGAAAATCTTATAGAAAGTATTTACCTATACTCTTTTCCCAATTACCGATCAATATCGTAATTGGGAATACGATTCAATATCGTAATTTAATTATACTTATTTAATAAGATTTATCAGCGGGTATATCTATTAGAAAATGTTTTTTAATTTCAATATATGTAATGCTCTAGAAAAGTGGCTTTTTAGAAATTTTTTACTTTATTTATGTTATTTTTATCCTACCCATGTCAGCTCCATCCTCTGAAAGATCATTTAGTAAATTACGAATAATACAATATTATAAAAGAAATGCTATTGATCAATATAGGCTGCGAATCTTGCAAAGTTAGCTGCTGAGCCAACATTGCAAGATATGTCATATGCCAATAAAATGTATTTAAAAGATATTATTGATGATTTCGCAAATGTAAAAGAACGAAATGTAACATTTATTTTTTTTGTAAATTCATTAATTATATTATATATCTTTTTGTTCGTTAAATTTTATTTAATAACTAGTATCATATTGTATTATTTTTCATGTTTTTTATGTTTGCATAATTATAAAGAAATCGTAAATAAAAGCATACTTTATTTATGTTATTAAAAATAATTCAATATTTTTTTATTATATCTATTTAAAATTTACTTTAATAGAAATAAAGGGCCCAAAATGATTTCTTGCTTAAGGGCTCAAAAAATTTAGCTACGCCACTGAATGGAATATTTGTTTTATGCCGCAGTAACTAAACAATGGGTTATTCTAGTGTATATTACGAGTCTCCCAGATTCGTCATAATGTTGGCTATCAGATAAAAGATGGCATTCAATGAGGTGGGTCCGGATTCTTCCTAAAAAGAACTTTTGATGGGATCTGGGAATTGAACCTGGATCCTTCAGGTTGTAAATCAATGCTAAAACTAGTTTGAAAGAGCTTTCTAAATTGGGAATGAATTTTAATGCTATTAATTAATTTCTTCAATCGTTACTCGCATTCGAAACTATGACTTGCGAAATATTTGATTCTTATTTATAAGTTCCATGGCAAGAGTGTTTAACAAAAAGTATACAGTACAAAGTTCAGAGAAAATACACTCTGTTACTGCAAAAAAAATCGACGCAAGTTTACTATAAGCGTATCAGGCGGCCTCTCTCAAACTCGCTCATTTGCTCATATGGCTGACAGATACGACATAAATGCATCTTCATAGATTACTTAACGTAATTAAACAGCAAAATTCAGTCAGATATAGCTGTATTTAAGAACTCCGATCCTTATATTGGCCTAGATTCGTCCTTCCTATGTTCTTGAAACTCTCTCTGCGTTTATTTCAATGAAATTTTAATCATTTGTATATCTAACTGAAAGGCATTCATATATCAAATTTCATAATTATTGTTCTATTTTGAAAAACAAATTTTATTTAATTTTTATTTATTTGTTTATTCTTATATACTAATATTTTATTTTTATATTAACTAAACTGAGAATGTAATAATTTGCCAATGTTATGTATATATCTTCAAAAAATATATCTAATGTTTAAATGAATAAGATTTTATTGTTTGTTTATAAAAGCTCACATTAATCTTCCTCATGGCGGCCGGATGGCCGAGTGATAACGCTGTCGGCGTGCCACGCAGGAGGACCAGGATTCGCGTCCCGGGTCTGGCAACTCCTGAAAAAGTTTTTTCGGGGTGCTGAGCCCGGCCTGGCGATCCCCGTCCTTCACCATCCGGTCCCCCTCCACTGTGCAGCCCGTGGTTGGAACTGGCCCCGCCCCTTAGTAATCTTCCTGATTGGAAAGGGGCGTAAAATAGCAAAAAAACAAAAAAAATCTCCCTCATTAATCAGTTTTACTTTTCGAATCTTCATCGGAGCGATATTAATAATTTTTAAATAATCATTGATTTGAAATAAATATAATGAATATGGATTATATTTATCTGTAGATAGAAATAAATACAAAACTATGGCTATTTGTTGAATCTAATGTAATTAATCATCAAATAATCATAAATAATTTGGTGATTAATTTTTAATGTTGTTGTTAATATTGGAATGATTCATATTAATGCTTAATATTTGATCGAATAACTATGTTGAAGGATAATGAATTCTCCTGGAGGATCCGGGATTGATTCTCACGAAAACTTCTCAGGATAAATGCGGAGCAGATCTGTTGAGTCCCAAGCCTGACAAGATCGCAAGTGTGTGTGTGAACCACGGATTAGGTTATCCGTGGTGTGAACTGTGTGTGGCAGGCTTTATAGAATACTGTTTTAATATCTAGTACTGCAGTATATTTTATTCATTAGCATGAATGAATAAAAAATTTAATGGCAGAATATGACATTTCAAAATATAACCAAAGTTAAAAACTAATCACAGATTTTTTTAATAAATTAAATATAATTGTCAATTAAATAATGAAAAATAATAAATTTTAATTTTTTTAAATTAAAACTTTATTTCTAAATTTATTCGCCAGAGGGTCACATGTCTAACTAGTATGGCGTGGTTTGTGTGTGAAATTTTTGCATATGTTTGATGCATATGTTTTATTAGTTTATATGAAAATTTACAAAAGCTGGAAATAATCATGTATTTTAAAATGCAAAGAGACAAAAGAAAAGCAGAAAATTACGAAAATTTAGGTAAATATGCATCTTTAATACTTATTTTTATCGATTTTAATTTTGAATACAAATTGATACCTAAAATTTAGTAGGCAATAAATGCATTAAAGAGGAACTAACTTGGAATTTGGTGCCGGTTCTTGATGATAAATATCATTGCAACTTAGAGAAAGGTAAGAAAAGCATAAAGTTATGTCAGTGTAAAAATCTGAAAATTGAATTTCCAAAATAAATACAAAAAAAAATCTTAGAAATACTATCTTATTAACTAACTTTTATATAAATTATGGTACGGGTTACCTTTAGAGTTGCCAGACGTCCCGAATTTTGCCGGACGTCCCGCTTTTTGAGCAAAAATAGATTGTCCCGCGCGGGACAGCTAAATTCACGAATTATTCAAAAATTTTGTTGTGTTTATAAAATTATTTTTTTGTGTTTATAAAGTTACCAAGTTATTATTTTTCATAAAATTAAATTTTAATAATAGTTCGTCAATTAAATTCGTTTTTTTAATCAGAAAAATTTTTCTCGATATTAGTGGTAAATATTTTAGAAATTATTGCTTATTTATGTAATAAAATATCAATTATATATATTTTACTATTTATATTCACAATCAATTAAATTTGAATGTTTATTTATATTTTAAAATTAGTAAAATCCTAAAAATAAGTTGTAATTCATCTCATTGAATATATTTATTTTCGTTTTAAAGTTCACGTGCACAAAAATGAATCAATAAAATGAAGATTTTATGAAATCACTGATTCAATTTGCATGTATATAACATCGAATCGTGCAAGTATGATTTAAATTTCTTTTGGACTGAGATAAATTGAGTTAGAAGTCAATGTCAAGGTTTTAATATTATGTTTCGGGAATAGCTTAATATTATAAAATTTACAAAACTATTTTTGAATATAGTGGATAAAGCGACAACAGCGAACCTAGTGCGCCACGCTGAACTATCATTGTCGGTCTTTGTGGATTGTGTACGAAAAAAGAAAAGTTTATTGCTTACTTGTTAGTAAAAAGAATTGTTTTCGTGTGTTCCTTTTATAATATTTACTAAGCCCATATTTAAAGCAGTATTATGAAGATGAGTACGAGTGAAAGTTCTGATTCGGACAGTTGTAATTTAAAATTATCTTCAAAGAAATGCAAGGTAAGAAAGCATCGATTGACAAAATATAACTGCAAGTGGGAACGTGATTATAAGTGGTTATGTGCGTCAATATCCAAAAATGAGTACAAAGCTTTCTGTCGACTATGCAAAAAAGAATTCGGCATTTCTCATGGTGGGCAACATGATGTCCAAAAACACTCCAATGGATCTTCTCATATAAAGATGGAGAGCGCGAGTGCAGCAAAGAATCTAACGGACTGTTACGCGGCCCTCTTGGCGACTCCCGATTTGTGATCGTCGGACGTTGCGTTACTCGTTAATCGCCAATACTCCGCGCACAAAGATCCAAGCACTACAGGTCAATTATATTTATTAATAATCAACAAATATACTAACAAATATACTACACTACTTAAATAGTACAATTATCAAACTACTACACTTAAGGACTGGCCTCACAGCCTCCAGTGACTAATAAGACATAAAATGTCAAACCGGGCTTCCCTTTCTTTAACTGCCGGAACTCCTATAACGGTCTGACGATGAGCGTCTGTCGGGGTAAGACGGCAGGTCCTGGTTGGCAGACAGCTAACAAAGGTTCTTTTATGGGAGAGTTTCTCTCTTCAGACTAACTGGAAAAAGGTCGTGGCGTCGACCAACAGGCAGGCAGTGT
>WUQG02015766.1:0-11653 GCA_011317285.2 Androctonus mauritanicus | reverse complement strand
CACAGTTTGAAAGTAACTACATTGACAGCTACAGCCATCTATGGGCAAATTCCGGTTTCATATTTATGCACCTGATATATATATTTATATATTTATTTTAGCTCTCAATTGCTCCATAAGAATATTTTTCTGCTTTTGTTTCATTTCAATATACAATGTGTCCAAGATAAATATACAGTAATCCTTAAGTTACACCATAGATTGTTCCAAAATCAGTGACATAGTCATGACTAAACAAATTGAGTTAAATTTTCCCATAAAAGTAATGTTAAAATAGAGTGATTGGTTCTAGACAAAAAATTTTGGCCAAGAAAATCATAAGTACAGAACAAGAATATTTGAAAGATTTACAAAAAATATGAAATCTGATCAATTAAATGACAATTTAATAAAGAAATGTCATTCTCTCTGAATTATAGCCAGGGCATCTGGATAATAGCTAAAGTTTAATAATGCAAACTGTGATGAACAAGTTCTTAACCACATCTTAAGTAAATCAGCCAAATTAATCACAGAGAAGACTTTGACTTTATCCTCTGAAGAATCTGGCTTCAATTCTTGGGTCCCACCCCTTGGAAAATTTATTCATGGGTCCAGACCTGCCTATCAATCCCTATCTGCCACAGTCTGAGATATAACTGACCCCTCCAAAGAAGTGGGAAGCATATAGCAGAGCTTTTTCACTCGCTATTTAGTACTTTACCTAAATGAAAAGTGGAACATCTGTTAAAAAAAAGTTTAAGTAATCAAATGCTAAATTTTGCAAGATAAATTTTTTTCCTGGAAGCAAGCATACATCCTCTTTATTCCTAGCATGGTAGTTGTTATTCACTGCTCATACAAACCAAATTCCTCAAGAATCTTTATGCAGGTTCAACAAGTCCAATCCCTCAATTAGTTTTGAAACTGTCATGATCTGATCTCTGGTTTAAGTTAAAATCATATTCTTCAAGCACACACTGCTTCTGTATTTCAGTAAACTTGAGTTTGGGATATATACTCTTTATGATAGTTCAGCATCTCTAAAACATCTTCAGATATAACTCCCAAATCAAGTTTTTTGCCTAAGCAACAAACTTGATGTGGAAAGCAACAGGATAGATTTTTGGAATGGTATCTGAATCCTGAATAAGCTATGAAGAAATGGCAAACTTTTCAGTTGCCCTTTATTGTTTTGTCAGCAGCTTGTCTGTGAATCCTATAATAATTGCTGCATATTGGTTATTAAAATCTTTAATATCCTTTTCTTAATATTCAGCAGATGTAAAAGTTAATAAGGAGCAAGGCATTTCAATGCCATTCATAGACTGTCCATAGCTGTGGTGAGGTCTTCTTTTCTTATTTTATATTGCTTTCCCTGCTGGACATAACTAAATGACAGAGATATTCCAGCATTCATAACAAGCCATTTATAACTGTAATGAATCAGTTATGAGGTGAAGAACTGGTTCAATGAACTAGGCTAAATCTTTCTTGAAGGAATCTGGAGGTATGGATATCTGGATTGAATCCAAATTAGTTAGGATAAAGTCTAACATAGTTGACTCATTTTTTGTTCTAAATCAGAAGAGTATTTGGATTTTCACCCAAAGGCCATGCTCAAATCTGGATCCTAGCTCAATGGATAAAATTGGTGTTTGGAGGCAAGAAACTTATATGTATATGAGATACAAATTACTCTCAGCTTATATATCAATTTATCGCAACATAAAAGCAATACAATAGAATATAGAGATTAATTTATTCGCTTTGATTAATAAATTAAGTCTGGGGAACAACTTAAAATGCAGGATGACATAACATGAGACAATGTAAATCTTTATTTTATTTACAAAATTTTCCCTAATGAAGATCATAATATATTTTTTCAAAATTTTCAGAAAATCAAATCAAAATTAAAACATTTTTATTAAAAAAGTTTCTTTTATCTATGAAAACTTGTTTCCTATTATCAGTTTAGTCCAAATGCTTATAAAAATTTCCACAAGTTATTTTTGACAAGTTTTATCAACCACAAGAAATGTGCTATCCATTAAAATAATTTGCCTCAATAATCATTTATTTATAGTAACACAATCATGACTGAATATATTTTCTTTTGAATGCTATAATTTTTCAAAAATATCTATAATAGTGAAATACAGCAGCAAAAATAATTATTTAAATAATTTATAATTATTATCTATTTTCTAATAAAGAATTTATTGTATTTGGTTTAAAATAAAATAAAATATAATTATTTTATATTTTTAAAAATTAAGTGTAGTTTAAAATAATATATACCTCTTGTTGGTATGAAAATATTTTAACAGCCATTTGAAGATTTTGTTTCAATAAACTACATATTATATTTTTTTCTTTTTCCTATAAGAATTTTAACTTCATTTTTTAAATTGAAATTTTTAATTATTAATAAATTTTATATCATTTACAAAAACTCAGTACCACAATCTTATGGAAATTTTGAATCTTTTCATATTTGATCATCAAATTCTCTTTCTTCTTCTCTAAATAACAGCTATCTTTTTCTAACTCTTTAATTGAATTTTTAAGTACTTCTAATGATTTAGTGCAGCCAACCAGTTCTGCTTCTTGTCTGATCATCTTTCTTTAAATAATTAAAAAACTTATGAATAATAAAATCAAATATGTCAATATAAATATATATTATATATTTTTTAAATTTTAGCAAGATCAAATAAATTTTTAAAATTACTTTAATAATTCAATATCTACTGATTTCTCTAAGTTGTATTTTTTTAGTTGAGACTCTAGAACAACTTCAAGAGCAGAAAATTCTTCTTCAAATTTTAAATAATCCATGTTCATTTTCTCACATTCTAAATATTTTCTTATATGAATTAATCTTTCACCCTAGTTATATAACAAAAATCTAATTTTAATAATTTCTGAATAAATTAATAATAAGCAGAGACTAAAGCTAATCTTATTAACAAAATTTTTCCAGTTTAGAAAATCAAAACAAATTTAATATTCTAAGCAATTTTAAAATAGAATTGGTAATTTCAATTAATAAATCATCATAAAATATGAATTTTAATTTAATAGACCCCAGATTATCTGAGATTGGATTATCTGGAAAATATTTGCAATCTTGAAGTCTGTATGGTTAAGTATCAATACATCAGTATATTTATGAAAAAAATAAGAATTTTACTATATATATGTTAATTAGAGAATATATTTAGAAATTTTCTCATTTAAATTAAAATTTTTTAATTAGTCATCTCTCAATTTATATAATTGTCATTATTTTTCTTTTTTGAACTAATGTAAATTTATTTTTCATATACAGGTAGTTCTCGACTTGCGACCATTCGACTTTACGATTGTGCTAGTTCTCGACTTTACACAGTAATGTGAATTTATGTTATAAATTACAGTAATGTGAATTTATGTGAATTCACATTACTGTAATTTGAATTTATGTTATAAATTCAATGTGAATTTATGTTATAAATTCACATTACTGTGTGAATTTATGTTATAAATTCACATTACTGTACAGTGTACATATAGCCTACTCGACTTACGACCAATTCGTGTTACGACCAGTCTGTCAGAACCGATCGTGGTCGTAAGTCGAGAACTAGCTGTAATTCATTCAAATAATATCATGTGAATATCCAAAATAACAATAAAATTGAACAAAAAAATAGTAATTTCAGTAGTAGGATTATTAGTTAAAAGACAATAAGTAATCAAATTTATCTTCTGATATGAAATATTTGATTTCATACCAGAAAATTAAAAAAAAAATTCAAAAATAAATATATACTGCCTATATCTATTACTTTAATAAATACAAATAATTTATATAAATTTTGAAAAATTGATTTATTAATGAATTGTAAATATAATTAAAAAATGATAGCATTGTTATTGATACTTTTATCATAAAATTTACTTTTTTGTAATCTTGAATATTTAAGATTTAAGTTCCACTGCTTATGAAGAAATGCAAAAAGAAACCACAAAAACAGAAAGAAAGCCTCACACTTGTTGGAAGTGGACGAGAAGGTCAGAGGAGGTCAAAAACATTACCACAAGATATTATTATCTATATTAATTTACTCATAATAAATTGTTGTTTTCTGCTTAAAGTGTTTTGTAGTTTTCATTGTATTTACACATTATAGAGTATATGGTGCAATAGTAAATTAAACAAAAATATATAATTATATGAAATCAAAAGAAACAAACTAATTGTAATTTTCAGAAATTACATGAAATTCCAAAATAAATAAATAATTATGAGGAAAAACAATTCATTTTTTTTTTTTTTTTATCCCTCCAGAGCATTTACATACAAAATCCAATCTAACTGACATTTCTATTTGGCCAGTATATCAATGGAAAAGTTTTTCTAACATTATAATGAGATAAATGCCATATTATAAAATAATAAAAATGGATGAAAATGATAATATATGAAATAGCATTAAACTATGACTATTTAAACTAATTTCTCAACTACTTGAAATAAACAGAAAATGTAATTCTTTTCAATATTATGCTGACAATGATAATACAACAACCACTATCATATTAAACAGTCTTCTCTATAGATAACAATACTTGAAAAACAGTAAAAATATAGTAATTGGGTCCCAGGATGAAATTATCTACAGTACTTGCTCTGTAGTAAACTAAGGTAGGACTTCTATATATCACTAATCTGCAAGCCATATGCCACACTTGCAGTTTAAAAGATCAGAAACACTATCCTTTTTTGTGCTAGGATATTATATCATCTAATTATCTAGATCATGATAAGAAGTATTTAATCTAATAGGAACCCTACAACTAGATTTATATAAATATGAAAATGTTTGCTATTTGAGCTATAACAGATTAATCATTATATTTCTAACAAGTTTCAAATTAAATAATTTTGAGTTGAGATTGGTTTAAATTATATATAGAAATGATATAATTGTAAAATAGATAAAAGTTGAATAGATTTGCTTTTGTAAATTTATAATTTGGTCTTTGAAAAATCAAAATAAATTACAAAAATTTATTTATTTATTGACATGATCATAACCAAAGTGAAAAATAAGAAATGCTAGAAATGTAAATTTTTTCCTATAAAAAATGTTAAAATTCTGTAAAAGTATTAACAGCAAAATAATAGAATTTAAAGAAAATGTTAAAAATTTCTAAAAATAAGATACAGGCACTCCTCTAATTGAGAATATAATTCATATGTAACTTTTGATCATAAATCAGGTTGTTTATAACTCAGATATTGCTGTTATTTTGACTCTAAAAGTACTGAAATAACTTTATATATTGTATATTGTAATATATTTCACATTTGGATCAATTAAAAGTTTCTTATTTCACAGATTTTTAATGAAAAGTTCTGAATATAAAGTGAGGAATTTTTGGTGTAATTGCCACTATTTTGAAATACTAACAAAATATGTTAACTAACTGTGTAATTTTACATTATATTGATTGTCAGAGCATTTTGCTACATATTACTTAAAATTATTGAAGTGTTTTTGAAATTTCATGAAATTTGAAAACAAAATTTCATGTTTATAAGTAGGAATGTTTGTAACTAGAACACCTATATTTCTATATTATGAATATTTTTATATAAATTTAAAGAATTAATATTTTTCCTGTAAAAATTTTTAAAAAATAATTTCATATACAAATGAATTATAATGCTTACCTCTAATAATTCTTGAATGCTGAGACCATCATTAATATTTTCTCTTAAAATAAATAAATATTTTTATTTAAAAATTGTATATACTTAAAACTTAATATAAAAATTGTTTTACAATAAACACATTATTATAATTTGTTATAATTTAAAATAAAGTGATTGAAAAATTTCAGATTTAAAAAATAAATCTAGACAAATCATCTTCAATTCATTCAACAAAGAATTATTTTAATCATTTAAAATTTAACAATAATTTTGAAGATTATTTTAAAGAACTGAAAACCTCAATTAACAAAATAATTTGATTAACTTATCACATTTATAACAATGATTATGTATATCATATATATATAGCATATGTTTTTTACAATTCTATTTCAAATTCTCTCTCAGAAAGTAACTCAGAATTTAATAATGTGTTATAAGTTGAAGACAACTTATTACATATATGTTTACTGTTCTTGAAAAATCATCATAAATAAATTTCTATAAATCAGGACCAAAATTATAATTAATTTAAATGGAAATTTCCCCATGTAATAAATAATAAATAGTAGGAATTGCCTGAGCTATATTTTCATGTTTCAAAGAGATCTGGTCCAGATACCTTTAAAAACATGTGAAGATAATAGATCAGGCAACTTCTTTTATTATTATTTTTTTTATTGAAATCTTGGCCTGGATTTCTTCAAATATTTTTAAAGATATAGGAATCTGAAAATGAAACCAAATCTTCCAGTGATAAAATCATCTTTACATTGCAGTCCACATACGTAGAAGTTTAATGTTTCAATACTAGTTGACTGCCATCCTATTCATTTGGAGTTTTTTTAAGAAAACTTTTTTAGGTTGTTATGAGAATGTTAATTAATAAAGTAATTTTACTATAATTTATATAATTAGAATATATTTCTGCATATTTTCAATAAAAAATAGATGACATTTTTTGGCTCAAATATGCATTATAAGTTTTTCTATTTAAATTAATGATAATTTAACTTTTGATTTATAAGAATTCAGTTTACAAGCATTTTTTAAGAATGATATTGACTCAAACTTGAATAAGAAAATATATTTTGAGTACAAATAATTATTATTATTGTTTGTGTTTTCAGTAACATTTATTATTTAATAATTCAATTTATTAATACTGAAATACTAGATATAACAAATAGATGAATACCATTTTCCAAAATACTAAAGATGTAAGAAAAACATTGTCAAGATTTTAAAATGCCATGTTGTTCTGTTATATAAACAATTTAATAGTTTTAAATTTCTGGATGTTTATTTTAATGACATTTTTAATTTCAAATATAAAAAATGCAAAACTGATATGTATATTTAAACAGTAAAACAAGAACTTTTAAATAGATTCTAAAGTCTAAGTTTTATATGGCATATCCTCTTGTAGAAACAATATGAAAATATTATAAGTCAATCTTCTTAATTCAGCTTTTAAAAACTGCTAAAAAAAATCAAGATTCATGTATAAGTTCACCCTCAAACTTCAAGATTTAGAACAATATATTATTAAAATATCCTGGTGTTCAAAGAAAGTACATCACCTGGGAATTTCACATTTATAACGCATCACAACTACAAATATAAACAAAAGATATTTATTAATAATTAACATAAAATTAACTAGTGCTCTTAAAATATACCAAAATGAGTATTAGCAACCTTTATATAACAATTTTGATAAACATAACTTTTAATGAAATATTATCAGAAGTCTTTCAGTTTATCATTTTAAATGGAAAATGAAATTAAAATTTCACCAGATACAAATTAATACATAATCTCTTGATGTTATATTATAGGTCATTCCAAGACATATAATATTATTTGAGATGATGTAAATCGAGCCAGATTTTTCCATAAATATAATGTTAAAATGAAATGATTGTTTTCTGAACAAAAAATATCAACCAAGAAAATCAGATACACTTATTCTGTACTTATAAAAGATTTACAAAAAAATATAAAATCTGACAAATGAAAAGAGAATTTAAGGAAGAAATAGCATTCTCTCTTGAACTATATGGCCAAGGCATCTGGATAATCGCTAAGGGTTCGATAATGAAAATTGCAATGAACAAGTCTTGACCATAGCTTAAGGATATCAAGTGCTGATTTTTGTAAAATAAAATTCTCCCAACGGCAAACATGCATCTTCTCTATTCCTTGCCTTGTTATTGTTTATTATTCATTCAATTCAAAGTTCATAAGAATCTCAATGCAGGTTCAATAAGTCTAATACCCTTAATCAATTTTGAAACTGCCATGATCTGATCTACTGGGTCATGTTAATATCAGATTCTTCAAGCACACTTTGCTTCTGTATTTCAGTAAGACTAAATTTGAGTTTTTCATTATGAGAATTCAGCATATCAAAAATATTTTCAGAAATAACTTCCAAATCAAGTTTTGCTGCCATACGGAATTCTTGTTACTTAGGTAACAGAAAAGAGATTTAAACCCACATACAGTACCTAACTACATAATGTAGTGCAATTGGTTCTATAGCAGAAATTCCATCATCTGTTTGAAATCAGAAAATTCAAAATAGTGGAAGTAGCAACATCATCTGATTTTATTGACATATGTAAATAATTTCAGTTTCTAAATTGTACCTTATAGTTCATCTACTTATTTGTTAATGATAATGAAAAAATATAATATTAAATTAATATAATATAAATTTAATATTTATATTATATGAGGAAAGGCCAAAAAATTCTTATCCTCATCATGAAGCAGATGTGCTAGGGAATCTAAAATTTGGTCCTCCAACTCTTCCTTCTCTACATATCCATCTCCTCAGCTACACACTTCTCAAACCTGTGGAGAAGAGTGTAGCTGAAGAGATATTAATCCCATCATTGTAGAAGTTAGCAGATTTAGAGGCAAACAAACTCTCCACAACAGTTTGTGTAAATTCACAAGTTTGTGTAAAATCAAAGAAACTTCTTCCTCATGAATGTTTTTTCATATTTCAAAACAGTAAGAAGTCTGAAAGTGCAAGATTGGGAAAATACAGAGATTGGGAAAGGTTTAATAGTCATACAGTATTTGCATAGAAAAATAATTGCTTCTAAAGCTCTGTGTGCAAGTGCATTGTTAACTAGCAGCAGCAACATTTTTTGACAGCACATCATCATTCCTTGATAGTGTCCTGTAACCTTTGTAGCAAGTTCCCATAGTATGCCCTTAAATTATTATTGATTCTTTTTATATGTAATCTATCAATATGATACCTTTACTATCCCAAAATACACAATATGACTTTGTTAGCTTTTGTTTTTCTTGGGTCAACCTGTAGGCTGGTGCAACTGCATTTGAATTCCTATTTCCATCATTTTAGTCTCACATGATGGACTTCTCATCCTACAGCTGACCTCTCTTTGTGGATTGTTTTTGCAAATTTCTCTTGAAAATTAAGGAACCATATCATGATTTGATACTCAATTTTGAATTTTGAATTTTATATTAAACCTTCTATTATCATACTGGTTAACCAGCTATAACTCTGGTTATACAGAACTTGTCAAAAAAAATGTATGTGCATTAGAAAGACAGTAACCTGTTGTTGTTTACAAATACACATGCGTATATATAGCAAACACATAATATAATGAGGTAAGAACTTTTTGGCATCCCCTCATATGACAAATAATTTTTTATTAATATATAATTCCCTTGTTTTTAAATGCTATATATTCATTTATTTATATAAATAAATCATTGTTTAATCATATACTGTATTTTGCTGACTTTTATTTAATTTTATTATGGTCAAATTTCCTTGTTGAGAATGGAACTCCAGATTTTAACATTATGTCTATGGAAAATTGATTCTTAGTTGATGAGTTCTTACTTAATGAGCTCATTCCAGGAATGAGTTAGCTCATAAAGACAGAAACTACCGATATCTGAAATCAGCTGCAAATTAATCATTCCATATTTTCTAAATGATCAGAACTATCAAAGATTGCACAAATTGTTCAATTATAAATATTAGAGACCACTGCATTTGCTTTTAATAAAATAGATTAACCAATAAACAGAATAACAGTCATCTGTGTTTACTTGTAACACAGATCATACTACACATTTCTAGGATGTTATTTGTGAAGCACCAGGTTAATTACTCAATTTTGTCAAACATGATACCTTCTATTATCATACTGGTTAACCAGCTATAACTCTGGTTATTTATGTATTTAAATACATAAATAACCAGAGCATTATGTGTTTGCTATATATACATGTGTATTTGTAAACAATGACAGGTTACTGTCTTTCTAATGCACACACTTTTTTTTTTGACAAGTTCTGTAGTTATTTATGTATTTAAATACAAACATTCTATGTATTTTTAATAAATGGAAGTGGAGAAGAAACAGATATCTGAGACTTTTTGGAATAAATATAGTGGATCTAGCAGTTTCTAAAAGGAAGTGTAGCTAGACAAAGAGGATGCATTATCATCAATTTATACATTTTTGATCCTATTTGTATAATACCTCACATTTATACATATTTCCAAAATATTAATTTATAAACATTCATCTATTTATGTATTTTTAATAACAAAATCAGTTTTGATAATGACCATTATTATGAATAGGACAGACTACATGTCAACAACATATTGCAATTCAGCTGAAAAATCTTATAAAAAATTATTTAGTTATATTCAAATAAATAGGTAACTAGGTTTTTTCAATAAACATAAAAAAAATAGCTTAAACAGAATCAAAAGAAAGCTTTCTTTGAGGTTTGTTCTGTTTAAATTTTCTTTGTGAATTTTTTAGTTTTAATTAACTCATTTATGAGCTAATATTCCTTTATAAAACTTGCTTTCAAAATTTTTGTCTTATACATATATATTTACAGGAATTCTGCAATTAGATTAAAGAAATCATAAAATCATCACAATTATTACAAAATAAATCACAGATTCCACTTATATGATTATTTGGTTTTGGATAAAAAAGTAATAATTAAAAAAAATAAAATTCTTATATAATTAAAACTAATTATTTACAAGAAAATGATTATTCATGATTTAGTTAAAGATTGCTTTACTTTTAAAGATAAAATTTCCTACCTTGATGGAAAGTTCTTAAGTTGATAATTTTCATCATTAAATTTTGAGATGAAAATATTATTTTCTTGAGATTGATTAGTCAAATCTGTAATAATTTGACTAGCAATTTTATTCTGAATATGATATTTAATTTCATCAGATAATTTCTGAAAAGAAGACCTAAAAATATTTTATCATTAATGATTGAACTTTAAACTTAATTTAAATTTTTATCAGAAATTCTAAAATAGAATTTTATCCATCATATATTATTTATAAAAGAATTTTTTATCAAAAACAGTATTTATCACATTCATATTTAATACTATAAAATGAGCAATTCTTGTATATTTATTTGTAAATTTTTATCTTGAAAACTGGTCTAAGGATTTTAATGAAATGAAGTGAATCTACCATTATCAGATATGAGAAATTGATTTAGCTAGGTCTCAACTTTGAGAAATCTCATTTACCTATTGTGCTTCATGTTTATGTATCCTAGCCTATACTATAAAGTGAGCAATTCTTATCACTTGTTAATGTGTCATATACAATGTTCTTACTTTATCATAATATTGTTTGTCTAAAATTTTATTTTAATTTATTCTTAATTTGTTTTCTGTGTGTTTGTACATGTAATAAAATTATAATTTTAATTAATAATTTTTAAAATTTATCAAAAAAAATAATTATGAAGGGATGAAAGATCAAGCTATACTTGTGCCATTGAACAAAAATATCATTAAAATCATTAATCAAAAGTAACTCAACAATCACTAACTGCAGTGAATTAAACAGATCACATTTAATAGGCAAACATTTTCGATGTTTACACATCCTCTTCAGGCCTT
>WUQG02015755.1:0-11655 GCA_011317285.2 Androctonus mauritanicus | reverse complement strand
GTAACAACTTAATAAAAAATAATTCAGCACTCTTTGCAGTACGGTATACAACTAAAACACTTTTATTTGCTTAGTAAATATTTTCGATACTTTCCGTATCCTCTTCAGACTTACAACATTCAACAAAAAATTTCAAACAGAATCAAACATATTACCATAGTAACCTTAACGTATTAGACAACAAATTACGTAATCTTTTTATAAAAAACAAAAAATTTTTAAAATTTATCCATAAAATATCGCAATATTAAAAAGTTCATCCAATCAACTATTATAAATCTCATTAAACATATTATTTTGATAAAAAAATTCGATGATCTATACAAACTTCACCCAATGTCTTTCTTTTTTGATTATCCGCTGTTTAATCTGTTTTTGATTATCCACTGTTTAATTGTCAATTAAAATTAAAAATAAAAGAATGTAGAATATATATATTTAAAAATTAATTACAATAAAAGTCATAAAAAATCACAAATCATTAATAACATAAAAATATAAAAGTTTATTTACATTAATTTTTAATACACTAAAAATCATTAATGATTTAGAAAATACTTCCATGTTGTTGGGATGCTTTCACTATTAACAATGACAACATGAAAAGTTTTCTTATTCTGGTAGATTTGCCAAGTCTCTTTAAGGTTACTTTTCTTTTAATGTACAGATAGTACTTGACTTGCAATGAGGTTTGAAGCTGAACCCTACCATTATAAGTTGGAATGATTGGAAGTTGAAAGTGCCCAAAATTTATGGATTTCTTGCTTTTAATATTTACTAGGACACTATACATTATCTTAATAAATATAAAGAACACAAAAAAGGATGCTTTTTGTATTTCCTATCATTGGACCAGGGACTCAAACCCATTGAATTGCATTTACCAATCACAGAATAATGGATTTCATCAGTTTCATAAGTACAAATGGTTGTAAGTTGAGGCAGTCGTAAGTTGAGGATTACCTGTATATGTTATCAATAATTTTTGGATTCATTCCATAAAATGTTCATTTTTTTATTTTTGAATTATAGAATATTAGAATTCTTTGCATTTTTTTTGTGACTAGTTTTTGTATACATGTAATATATTGTATATTTACTTATGTATAAACAGCTGACAAAGGTTAAATAAACTGAAAACTTTTCTGTTATGAATTGTGGACTTAAAGCATTTATAGAATCTTGCCTTAAAGAGCTGTTTCATTCTAAGTTAGTTAAAATAAAGTAATATTATTTATCAATTTATTTTTATGTACACATTTCTTTCAAATGCATCATAATGTTGTTTCTCTTATATACATCATTACATTTATACTCCAATATTTAATATTATAATTAGTTTTTTTGTGCTCCTTATGTAATATTTATTAATTCTAGTAGACTTATGTTTATTAGTATGTTAAGGGGACTTTATAAACTCATTTAAGATCTGCCCTGTTTTTTGTCATTACAGAATAAAATTAAATGCTATAGGATTATGTTTATTACTGATTTGTATTTGTTTTTTTCATCTGTTTTAGAATATGATGTCTTGGCATAGCTTGGAAAACAGTCCCTTGTTATCTATTATTAAATTTACTTATAATATTATCTCTCTTACTATATAATTTCTTTTTAACTTTATTTATGAGTTGATAAAACTTATTATAAGAATAGTTTTGTTTAATAAAATGATTTAGGATAAGATTAATTCTTTATTGATATTATGTAATATGAACAGAATTTAAATGCTCTTTAGATTAAGGTAATGACACATTAGTTTCTTTGTATCTATTATCTAGAGCAGTGTTTCTCAAAGTGGGCAATATCACCCCCTGAGGGCAACTGGGTCATTAAATGGGATATCAAGTGGCAAGCAGGTGATAGGGAGCATTATGAGTAAGGTTGCAAGTCATGCGAGTGCACTGGCTGGGATGATTCAGTTGTTGTGTTTGTTATGTTGCATTGCAAGATTCAGAGATTTACCTGATTTGGAAGTTCCTGATTAGATAATAAATCTATTCTTAAATCATAATTATGTTGTGGAATGTTTTATCGAAGAGGAATTGATTGAATTACAAGATGATATCGAATTGAAACCAAAATTTAGAAATTCTTATCAAGAATTTTGGTTGCAGAAAAAAAAATAGCTGGCAGATATCCTTCTTTATGGACAGTAGCAAAGAAATTAATTATCACATTTCCAACTTCCTATTTAGTAGAGCGTGGTTTTAGTGCAGTATGTCGGCTCTTGATGAAGTAAAGAAATCATTTGAATATCATGGAAAGCAAGGAGCAAATCTTGTAAAGTGTTCATAAATTGTAATCTTTGTATGTACTGATGAGAGACTATTAAAAGTCTGAAAGTGTTTTACAAAATAAATGTTTAACGTATATTACTTGCTTTTGGTGCTATTTTCGTTGAAATTGATAAGAATAGCAAGTAGGAATAGTATACTATAAGATTATATTCAACAACTAAAAAACAGACTATGTTATAATTTACTTCAAACTCATACAAGACATTTATAGTTACACATTATTAAGGCAATATATTATAATAAATGCTAAAAATATCTTTTATTTACTTCAATGAATGCATAGACATGTTGAATCATGCAGTGTCATACCCTTTCAAAACCATGACAATTAAATTATCATATGTATGTAATTATACAACATAATACATTTTGATATTTAACTACTTACATGAATAAAATTCAAAGATTTGGCCTTTTGTTGTTTTATCAATGTAAGATTCTGTTGTTCTGCTTTTAAAATATCATCCAGATTGGGAACAGGTTTATCATCATGATTCACTTTTTTATTCCATGGATTAGCTTCACAATGTGAAATACTTTGAGAATTTTTCAAATTTAAATTCATACTATCCAAAAAATAATTTTATAATATATATTTGATTAAGTGTATTGAATATAAATTACATAATTTATAAAAATAAAATTTACCTTTCATCTAATGATGGAAAAAATAATGATAAAGTATTTGTATTCTGCAATGTCTCTTCTCTAGCCATTTTACTTGATTTGGTAAAGGAATTATCTTTCCTAATATATACAGTTGAAAACATTACTATAATTAACATATCTATTTGTAAATCCCAAATTAAAAAACTTACCAAATATTTGAATTAACAGAGGTGGGTGAGGTCATTAAGTTCTTTGGTGAATGATTAGTTTTTGAACAGGGAAGGTTTGATTTTGCTTTGGATATTGAAAGAGATTTATCATTAAAATCTCTTGTAATACTGGATATAATAAATAATATCAATTACATAATTGCATTTTAAATTGATTTTCAAAATAAAATATGTAAAATATTTTAATATACTGTTAGAAGAAATTAAAATGAAGAATAAATTGAAAACACTCTCTTTTTTGTGTCAGCAGTAAAATGATAAATAATTTTTCTCTATCAGCAGCTGTGCTCAAACATAAAAATTTTTTTAATTCCTAAATATTTTCAACAAAGTACAATGCTTATCATCTTCAGGGATAACAGTAAAGAACATAAAAACTCGGAACAAAGCATTTAAAATACAGTAGATTTTAAACACAAATACACAAATAGTTTCCATGGAAATACAATTAAAAATATTTTGTACAAAAATAGTTCATATAAAAACTTACAATACTATATACAAGCTACAATAAAATAATGCAATGTTCAAAGCATATTACAAATTATCATGTTCCTTCTTCTTTCTTATTTCCTTTTCCACAATATATGCCCATGTGTTTGGAATCTCTATGGCTGTTCTTTCATTCAATATAGGACCTTCCACCTTAGCCTTCAGTATTTGCAGTCCTTCAATTAATAAGGCTTGCATTTTCTTTGGTATTGGCTTTACTATCCTTGCTTCGGTCCATTTTATATTCACTTTATCTGCATACACCACTTCTGCTAGGGCGGTGTTGGTATTTCTCATTACTATATCTCTTTTATGATCTTTTATTCTTTGTTGGAGCATCCTGGTTGTAACTCCTATGTACGAAATGTCTTGTCCTGTGCTTTCTACTTCTACTGGGATCTTGTAGACTCCCGATCTCTGGTCTTGGTTTCTTTTGTCTTTTTCATTTCTTACTCTATTAAAGATTGTCTGTGCCTTCTGTATTACTGGCTTTCTTTTCATTTTTTTCAATAAGTTTCTCACTGTCTTACATTTCACTATTTGGGCTGGTAATAGCACTTTTGGTTCATTACTATCCTTGCTGTCTTCCATTCTTGGTTGGATAGTATTTACTCCTTCTAGCGCTTGTTTAACTTTTTCTTGCACTTATCTTATGAATCCTAGGCCATAGCCATGCTGTTTCCCCTATTTCATGTGTAAATTGTAATTCTCTCCTTAGTTCTTGCTGATTGGTGTTATACAGATACGCTCTTCTAAAATACGCTCTAAAAGCAGCTTTCTTATACCTAATTGGGTCTGGAGACCAACTCGGAATAATTGTTGCTTTATATTGTGGCTTCCTATATACCGCTGTTTTAATCTGCATGCCTTCTATACTGACATTAATATCCAAAAAATTTACATTTGGCTGTGATTTTTGTGTTGGTTTCAATTTAAGGCTGTATTGCGGCATTGTAAAATCTTCCTCCAATCTTTCCACTTCACCCACTTCACTTTCTCTTTTCCATATGACCAATAGTCATCAATGTACCTCAAATAAAAATTTATTGAAGGTTTGAACCTCTCTATAACTGCTGGCTCTAATTGCCTCAACCAAATTTCTGCCATAGGACCCGCCATGGGGCTACCTATTGGTATTTCAACTGTTTGCCGATACCAAAGAATTGTTGTGATACCAAAGAAAATGCAAGCCTTATTAACTGAAGGACTGCAAATACTGAAGGCAAAGGCAGAAGGTCCTATATTGAATGAAAGAACAGCCATAGAGATTCCAGACACATGGGCATATATTGTGGAAAAGGAAATAAGAAAGAAGAGGGCACATGATAATTTGTAATATGCTTTGAACACTGCATTATTTTATTGTAGCTTGTATATAATATTTTAAGTTTTTATATGAACTATTTCTGTACAAAATATTTTTAGTTGTATTTCCATGAAAACTATTTGTGTATTTGTGTTTAAAATCTATTTTAAATGCTTTGTTCCGAGTTCTTATGTTCTTTACCATTATCCCTGAAGATGACAAGCATTGAACTTTGTTGAAAACGTTTGGGAATTAAAAAATTTTTATGTTTGAGCACAACTGCTGATAGAGAGAAATTATTTATCATTGTACTAGTGTAGTAGGCAGTATAATAGTATTAACAATGAGTCAACAGTAAAAATAATTGCCAATTTTTTACATTAAAAAAAACTATTTATTCATTGAAAAGACTCAAGTCTGAACTTAAACACAAGAATAAAAAATCTAAAAATTATCTTATCTTTATGTAAAAAAGAAAAAATTTCAGAAATCTAATTTTACTAACTTACTTGTTAGATACACAATGAGAATTATTTTTTATCCAGTTTTAATATAATTATTATTAATACTCGTAAATTAATAAATTACATTTTTTTGAAGAACTATATTTATTTTTTCCTATAACATTTATTTTTATTATATTTTTCTGTTTTCTGTTCTATATCTAAAAAATTATCTATGTATTGAAACTATTATCATCCATTTCTGTTTGATGCAAAACTCACATTATCCAGAAGTTTGGAGCAAGAGTCATATTATGCAAATTTTAATTGTAATTTATCATTCTCTTATTTTCACCAGATTAACAAGTTAATGTTTCAGATGAAAAATGAGAGAGAAACTGTAGCTTGTTCATAATTTATGATTATATATAAGAAATAAATAAATAAATAAGTCATGTAGGTCATCAAAATCTGCACAAGTAAAAGATTTTTCCATCTTTAACACAAATTTTGAAAAGTACAGATATGTTTGCTTCTATATTCCTCAAATACTTTTTATATATTAAAAAATATATAAATTCATTTGCTATTAAAAATTACAGATTTTCAATAATCCTTCTTGAAATTCTTACAAAATAAATATATACAGTACTGTATATATAAAATAAAATTATCATAATTATATGTTTTCTAATTTTAAAATAAAAAAATCAGATAATTCCAATATAATAAAATATTAAAAACTTTAAGCTAATCTATATAACATTTCTCATGAAAAGAATTCATTCTCAAAGATTTGATATATAAGCATTTTTAAAAATACACTTGATTTTTTTTATTTTAAAATTCATTCTTTGAACATAAATTTTTTTCAAATTTAGCAATTAGTTTGTTTCGGGAATTCTTTAAAAGTAATAAGCTAACTATCAACAATATACAGACAATTTCCAACTTCACAAATTAATACAAGTTCTGGAATTGCTTGTAAAAACTTATAAACCAAAAATCAATTTCTCATAGACATAATGTTAAAATTCAGGCTTTTATTGTGATCAGTTTGCATTGCTGAGAGATTTAGTTCTCAGCAATGCAAACTGACCACAATAAAATTAAATAAAAGCCAACAAAATCAATAGTTTATAATTAATTAATGATTTATTTATCTAAAGAAATGAAAATGTAGCTTTTAAAATCAAGCAAATTATAATAATAAAGAAATTATTTATGTATAATCATATAACTCAAAGAATATTTATTTTTCATTATTAGTAACAGATAAGTAGATGATCTTTTACACAAATGAAATATTGGGTTAGGCAGAAACTAGAAATGAAAGTTACTTACATAATATGCTGATAAAATCAGAGGGTGCACTAATACTGCTTTTTGATTGCCAGTTTGATTTTTCCAATTTTGTAGCAGATGACAGAGTTTTTGGTATAAATCCGGTTGTATTGTATTGTGCAACTACATGTGTGATTTAAATGCTTTTTTTTATGAATATTTAGCATTTATTTATTGCAATTAAGGTTTATATTTTAAAGTTTTTGATATCTCATATTTAGAAAAACTCATAAACTAGGGAATTTGCTAAGTGAGAATTTGTAAACTAAGAATTACCTGTACTGGAGACAGACATGTTTAGCACATCAATGATCAAAGAGATTTAAATATCACTAATTTCTTAAACTTTTAATTTATATAAAATACAGAATATGCTTTGGAACTTAATAGCTATCTGTAAAATTCACTGAATATATATAATTACAATATAATAAAATATTAAATAACTTTAAACTAATCTATATAACATTTCTCATGAAAAGATTTCATTCTCAAAGATTTGATATATAAACATTTTTAATTAACATATTTGATTTAAGAGAAATTTTTCAAAATTTCTCTTAAATCAAATATGTTAATAAAATAATAAATATTTTCTATTTTTCATAGAAAATATTTATTATATTAATTTCCTCTCTTTTTAGCCTATTGTATCAAAAACAGCATAAACTAGGTATATTTAAATAATTGAACAATATGTGTCATATACTGTATATTTAAACATAACAACAAAATATTTTTGAGATACGACAATATTAAATAACATTACTTTTCAAATAATTTATTTAACTTTATCATTACCTTTTTTAGGATTAATATCATAAATTATTTATCAAACAATCTTTCATATAAATTAAACAATGTAAGAATAATGGTACAATGGAAAAACAATGGAACAATGAATAGGGTTTGCAATTTTTACACTTCTCATATCAAGAAAATGTAAATAATTGATATATAGATGATAAACATAATTAAACATATTAAAAATCTTTAATCAATCTTTATACAATAGATTCTCTATTTATGTAATTAATTATTCTAAAAATTCCCCGCAAGTTGAAAGCTGCATAAGTTCAATAAAATACTTAAACTCAATATATATAGAATGCTAGATAACATTAATGAACTGTGAATAGAGTTATTGGCTCAAATCAGTTTGATCTAAAATGTTTGCATTTTCTTTTAAGTAAACAGCTAATCTGATGCTCAAGCTTTTCTTTGAAAGTTTTTTTTATATTGCTTAATGGTATTTAAAGAGAAACAGAAAATTATTCTGTGATATACAGGAACAGAAACAGACAATGCAAATAATACCCATATCTTTTTGATCAAATCACAAATATATATGAAGTTATAATAATGATTTTAAACTTTTTATTAAGAAAAAGTTGTAGTTATAATAGCAATCATGAGACAATCACATTTGCAACCAGTTCTATAAAGCCACGATTTCAGTCTATTTGTCCAGCATTACGAATTTAGCTACTGTAGAAATAAGAAAAAAGAAATGTTCCCAGCAAATCTCTGTATACGACACAATCAAGTGTTCTTATTTGCTATTCATTGATATCTATTGATAGATGAAGACTTTGCCTTAATCAGAGAGATAGAAGATATACTCTGAAATTTAACTTTTGAGCAATGAAGGATAAAGTGACAAGAACAAAGGAAATCATGATAAAAGAGTAAAAGAATTTTCCCAGAAGTACAACAAGTCACTAATGGAAAAATGATGGTACCCAGCATTATTTTATTTATATTTAACCATATAAATAAAATACTATGCAATTCAGTAATTTTACATGATAGCATAATTATAGTTTTAGCATTGTTTACATCATTAATAACTCATTAACTATTGATTGATAACTCTCAATAATAATTTATGCTATTGGATAGTAACAACTATTGTAATATAATGTAAATTTTATAAGTGCATTATATTATAATAGTTATATCTATTTGCCTTGTAAATAAACTATACATATAACTTATAATGTTTTTAATTTTATCATAATTGTGTAATAATTTTCAGTAATAGATTTGATCTATATAGCATTACCAAGAACAGAAATTTGATAAAACAGTAGGTCCTTGACTTTGCACAATTAATTTGTCTATGTAAACTAAAAATTGCATAAGTCCAACAATGCTTGAATTCAATATACATAAATGGACACAATAGCAAATGGAATAGCCGAATTAAATTTATAAGCATACTTTAAACATAGATAAGAAAATTTAAGGATATAAGTGATATTTCTGCAAAAATTAAATTTTTTAATGAATTTTTCATTAAAAAATTCATTAAAAACAGAACTACAACAAAAATACAGAACTTCAATAAAAATAAAAAGATTTATATGGTTTCAGAGATAAGCAAATTCATAAGTCAAAACTGTGTAAGTCAGGGATCTTCTGTATTGGAAAATTTTTGCACGAATAGTTGTGATTATGGATAGAAAGATCTAAATCATATACTATTTTTTGATTTTGAAATAAAAATGGCAAATAAAAATCTACAAATATTGAAAATTTAGATGATCTAACTGTAAATTTATACCAATTAGGAAATTTCATCATTAGTATTAAAAAATAATTATCAGAAAACTTCTGTTTAAACTAAAAGCAATTGTTTAACACAACTTATACTTGCTTAATAATTAATATAATATTATAATTTATTTTGGTAATAAATTATTCTTTATCTAAAAAGTATTCAATATTAAGCAAAGAATTTATCAAATGATTTAATTTATACAATTTTATAAATTAAATCATTCTAATGATTTCTTCTGTTCTAATTCTCTTAGCTTTAATAGTTGATTATAAAAATATTAATTAATTTGCTAATCTTTAAATAATATATTATTATAAAATGTATTATATTATTTTGAAATTTTTAAAATAACTTTTTTTAAAGTAATGAATTAAGTTTTTACTCTACAAAATTTTACAAATATTTAACTTTATCAAAATAACTTTTTCATTAATACCACAATTATTCTAACAGCACATTTAAGCATATATTCATTTTGTTTTTCAAAATTTTGTATAATATTATTTAAAATACATTTCTATAAAAAAATTTGTGTGTGTTTAAATCTTCAAATATGTTCATATAGCTGATCTTTCACTGGAATTTATAAAAAAAAATTGACATTAGTAATAGACATAATTATTTAATTTATAAAAAAATTAATGTTAGACTTATCATTGTTAACATCAATGATAAATCTAATACTAATTTTAATCATAATTTCACATTTATGCGGATGAAGAATGGAAAAAATATTTTAGTAACATAAATGGACCATTTATATTACTAAAAAATTAATTTTTAGGTTTTGTGTAATATGAAATACTCATTCGAATTGATATTTGTTATTAATAAGGATATTTATATCTGGAAACAATTAGTCATTATTTTCATATTATAAACAGCAAACCTGCATATGATCAAAGTTTCAACTCTTTAGTATTATCAAATTCTTTATAAGAACCTTTACATATATTTATAATAAAGTACAGATAATCCCCAACTTACATAGATCCATACATGTAGGATCTATGTAGGATTATTTTTAGGTAATGAGCTGGGTCCCTGACCTGGACTCCTCCAAAAAAAAAAAAAACTGGAAGTATGGGATTTGGAATTGAATCTGGATCCTCTAAAATGGTAAGCGACTGCTTTACCATGTGACTTATGTGCTTATTCTTTAATATAACTAATTTTAGTGTTATGTCATTGTGACATACTAGTACTATATAATGTATGCTCTGACATTTGTTTTGACTTACATAACGTTTCATGGAATAATCCACCTATGTAACTCAGGGATTGCCTGTATATATCTTTTCAAATGAAATATAATAATAATAATAATAATAATAATAAATAGTATTCAATAAAGTAATAGATATACTACAGGTACTACAGGTCCTTGATTTATTATAAGGTTTGATTCAAACTATACCATCATAAGTTGTAAATGCTCAAAAAATTTATGCATAATAAAATAATTGTACTATGCATAAATTTGATGCTATTAGATATGATTAAAGCCTTTAATAATAAATTAGTAATTATAGAAAACCAATTCATGTATCTAAAAAAAGGACTAGAAGGAATTAGCTTAATCATATTCCTAAAGTCAAACTTATAAAATTTAAAAATTCATTTTCAATCTGTATAGTCCAGCAGTCTCAAACTCATTCTTTCAAAGGATCACTTTAAACTGTTTTAATTGGTTGGGAGCTGCATTTAAAATTCATGCCTTATAGGAAAAAGAAAGATTTTTACAGTGAATGAAAGATCCAGTGAAACCATCCAGAACCACTGGTTCATTCAGTGAAACCATCCATTCCACTGGATGGTTTCTCATCCAGATGGAATGAGAAACCATCCAGTGTTTCTTTACTGGATGGTTTCTCATTGATTAGACTTATGGTGGAGGAAGTTATTTATTTCTTTTTGAGAATAATATTGATGTATCTCATTTTTCTTATGATTGGAAGGAGAATTATTTTCATCCCAATTATAGAAAAAACAAGACACATCTTGTTATTCTCAAAAAGAAATAAACAACTTCCTCTACCATCAGTCTAACCAGTGAGAAAACCTTTAATAAAGAAATGCACTCAAACAGTCTAATGGTTGATTATGTTACTACATATTTATATTTTAATTTCCTTAATGATATACTTAATTCATGTCCAAAATTATCAAATGGTTTGTAAATTATGATAATTTTTATAAGTTTGAAGTGCAAGTTTTATTGAAAAAGTCTATTTTTTACCAAATTACAATTATACATACTCTTCCTGATTTACATAACACTTTACTTTTATAAATCAAGAGGCACGGCAGTGACTCTAAGCCAAGTACAGTAGTCACTGACTGACTCTTATTACCGGAGTCATTATAA